>CAAKHD010009374.1:6876-21748 GCA_901007705.1 Fistularia tabacaria | reverse complement strand
TCCTGTGCGGCAAACACACTTAAGTTGTGCGTGTGTGTGTGTGTATGTGTGTGTGTGTGTGTGTGTGTGTGTGTGTGTGTGTGTGTGTGTGTGTGTGTGTGTGTGTGTGTGCTGTTTTCGGGAACCAACACGTGCAGACACACACACACGATAAACCCCTTTAGGTGCTAGCTTGACGTGCTTTTGCAAAAGAAATGATGCATAAATAGGGATAAACAACAAAGGTAATTGTATAGCAACACACACACACACACACACACACCACACACACACACACACACACACACACACACACACACACATCGACATGCACAGACATATACACTGGCATGCAGGCAAACATACACACAGCAGTGTGCGCACACAAACACACACACACACACACACACACACACACACACACACCCAAGTGATCATGCCAACATCGTCTGGTTTGTGTGTCTTTGTGTGTGTGTGTGTGTGTGTGTGCGTGCGTGTGTGTGCGCGAAAGAGGCACCGTCATTATCGTCATTACCTTTGAATTACAGCGTTTTTACGCGGCGGCTCGGCCGGCCGCTCGGCGGTGCTTTCGAGGCCACCTCAGAAAAACGGGCGCCGTTTTGTTCTTTCGGATAAAAGCATCTCGTTTTTTTTTTTCCCGCGCTGAAGGTTCTCCGCCAGCTTCCTCCTCCTCGTCCTCGTCCTCGTCTCCTCCTGCAGGAATGAACATCACCATCATCAACTTAATCCCCGACCGATAGTCTCTGTCCTCATCCCTAATCTTCAGCTGGGAGCGCTGACCTTTGACCCCCTTCCTGTTGCGTTTCAGATGTAATCCTATTACCCTGCACCCTGTAATCCCTGACCTCTGACCTCCTTCCTCCAATCCCAAGCGCGATCCGGGCGGCGGATTTAACCTGGGATTATCGCCGGAGGAGAAGAAGCGCGGGAGGTAATCTGGACGGATTACAGTTCAGTTGCAGTTCTCTTGCCCGCCAGCAGGGGGCGTAGAAAACCTTCACCCCTGTTTATTCCTGCTGTGTTTCAATTATTTATATTTGGGGAATTGTTTACGAATTTCTCACGGATTTGTACGATATTTCTTCATCCGATTTTTTTAGGCTAATTTGGGGGGATTATCTTTCTCATTTTTAAGGCGTTTTGGCACATTTTTTTCCGTTTATTCCTGCTGTTTTTATTTAATTTATTTGGGAAATAGTTTACGAATTTCTCACGGATTTAAAAGATATTTCCTAATTCTATTTTTCTGGCTAATTTCTCAAGATTATTTTTCTAAGTTTTACGAATTTTACCGTCTGAGTTGAATATTGAGACGGAACAGTGCAGCCGTAGTTCACTTGCCCGCCAGCAGGGGGTGAAGTTTTCCAGACAACTTCCCCCTGTTTATTTCTGCTGTTTTTATTTATTTATTTGGGTAATACTTTACGAATTTCCCACAGATTTGCACGATATTCCGGCATAACCATTTTTCAAGATCAATTTTGGGGATTTTTCTTACTTTTGCATTTTTCCGCAAGTTTTTTTGCAAATTTTTCTATCTGAGAATTCAGCTCAGACAGAATAGTGCTATAGTTCTCTTGCCCGCCAGCAGGGGGCGCTGTTTCCCACAAAACTTCACCCCTGTTTATTCCCTATTTTTACTTGTTTATTTGGTAAATAGTTAACGAATTTCTCACAGATTTGCACGATATTCCCTCATCCGATTATTTCAGGGCAATTTTTTTGTGATTATTTGCAAATTTTTTGTGAATTTTTCCATCGGAGTATTCAACTCCGTTCTTCTATGCTAGTTTTTTCCCTCACTGATGGCGAGCTCTGTTAATCCCGGCCCGTGATCCACCTCCGACCGAGGCGCCTCGGCCCGTCGGCCCGTCTGCCGTTGCATCTCCTGCCAGGACGCCGGGCGCCAAAATCAAAACTCAATCGCTGGAACATCCGATTACGGCGGCGCGATAACAAAGGGGAGATTTGGACGAGCTTCCCGGTAACGTGGACGCGGGATTATCTGCCCGGTCCCACGGAGACGCCCAGATTTACCACTGATATAATCCCGCTTTCCGAAACCGTCGGCAACAAGGAAAAGCAGCCAACCGGGCGAAGCTGTCGGAGCAGCACCGTACTCCATTTCTAATATGTGATCAATATCTGGAAAACGATACATATATATCTGGCAATAATACATAAATACCTGGACAAAACAATGACCTAAATATCTGAAAAAATAACTTCAATGTCTGGAGAAAATGTGAAAATATCAGGAAAGTTTTGACATTAATTTATGAGGAGAACATACCCATATATGGCTAGCTTTTATATTAATTTATGGAGAAAATATATAAATATATGGTAAATATTTACATTGATTTACGTAGAAAATATGTAAATATACGGTAAGTTTTTTCATAAATATCTGGAGAAAATATATCAATATATGGTAAATATTTACATTAATTTACAGAGAAAACATATAAATATATGGTAAGTTTTTTCATAAATATCTGGAGATAATATATCAATATATGGTAAATATTTACATTAATTTATGGAGAAAATATATAAATATATGGTAAGTTTTGCATTGATTTATGCAGAAAATACATATTATTTGGTAAGTTTTTGCATAATTATCTGGAGAAAATATATAAGTATCTGGAAAAGGTACATCAATATTTTCTTTGAAAATGCATTTGTATTTGGAAGGAAAAAAAAACATAATCCTGGAAAAAAATTATGAACTTGGAAAAAGCACAGCGAAAAAAGTATGTAAAGGGGGGAAAACAACTGCCAGGGAAAATTACATATTTTCTGGAAAAAAAAATCATGAATTTCAATAAAATCTGGAAAATGTACGGCTAATAAATGGCAGAAAATACATTTATGTCTGGAAAAAAATAAATCTCATCAATTTACAGAATAAAAATCAAAAATATCTGAAAAAGCACATGAATATCTTCAAATATTACAGGGATATTTTTGAGAAATCAGACAGAAATAAGGATTTTCCGACTGAGCAGAAAACAAATGAACAAACAGAAAAAAATAATCAAATCTGGGAGAGTCGGACAGAACGGAAGGAAGATTTCAAATGAGTCAGAACTTTCCAGAGACATCACGAATCTCCCTGAAAACAATCCAAAACGAGTGGATTCAAGCCATCAGGGATCCTCTTTTAGAGTTCAGATGGAAATTAGTTAGAAATGAAGAACAAGATTCCACACAAGAAGGATTCAGTCCATCCAATAAAAACAGAGCAGTCGTAAAGAAGTGAGGAGAACATCTGGGAAAATAAACAAACCAGAATATTTCCGGAGAGGGTTTTATTGAACGACCTGAAAATCAACCCAAAATTAAATTTAAGTAAATTAATAACAGTAAAAAAATAATACAAGTAAATCATGGGAACAAAATCCAGATTTTTTTTTGAAATATTTATTTGATTTATGCATTTTAAATGAATCTACTCAGGATGTTTTTGTGCCCAAATTAAAGAACAAACAAACAAAAAATAAAATATATGATATATTATCTAGATTTTTTTTAAACGCCGTTTTCAGGGGTTGTCACTTTTCTGCCAAAAAAGGCAGCGTGTTGTCAGCGTACGCGCTACTTTGAACAGCAGAAGTCAAATAAAATGAACTAAAAATGTGAATAAAATTAAATCTAATAAAATTGAGCAATACAAACTAAAATAGTCTGTACTAATAATAAATAGATAAATGAAAAAATAAAATAAAATAAAAAACTAGATTAGAATTAAATTGGATAAAATTGAACGACAAAAAATAAAAGCATTAATAAAAATAATATATAAAACAAAATATAATAAAAACAAGATGAATTGAACAATTAATTATAAAAGGATTAATACAAATAATAAATAAATAAATAAATTAAATAAAATAAAATTGAAAACTGCAATAAAATTGATTCTCATAACATCGAATAGTACAAAACAAAAGGATGAACACAAATAATAAATAAACACTATAAATAAAATAAAAGAAAATAGAATGATATTAGATTGAACACAATTGAACAATACAAAATAAAAGGATTAATAAAAATATTGAATAAATAAATAAATAAAATAAAATTAAAAAACTAGATCGGATAAAATTGGACAATACACAATAAAAGGATTGATAAAATTAATAAATACATAAATAAATGAAATGAAATAAAAAACTAGATCGCATAAAACTGGACAATACAAAATAAAAGGATAAATACAAATACATAATTAAACAAACAAATAAAAAAATAAATAAAAATAATATTAAAATGAAAGTGAAAATGAAAAAGAATAAGATCATCGGATGTACAGAAATAAATTCCTCCAGGTCTTAACCTCCTCCCCCTCCTCCTCCTCCTCCTCCTGGCTCCTGGTGACCTTTACAACGGCCGGCCGTTATCCCTCATCTCCTCCCTCCTCTGCAGGAAGCAGAAGTGAGAGTGGATTCAAACCGCCAAGCGTTTGTGCAACGCCGGGGTGGCTGATTTAAGACGCCTGGCAGCCGGGAAGGACCGCCAAAGATCACCCTCTGCCTCTGCGCCGCCGCCGCCACCACCTCGAAACATTAACCCGGAAAATCAGAAGTTGAGTTACGAGCGGGGAACGACCGTGAGTCTAAAAACTTGAGAAAGTAAATTAAAAAGAAAAGGAAATTCTATGAAAAAGAATCTATATATACACAGACGGACAGTGAAATAAAATAAAATATATAAAATAAAGAGGAAACAATAAATGAATAAATACAATAAAATGAAATCATTAAAATAAAAATGAACCAATAAAAATTCAAGTGAAAATTAATTACTTGATTGTGTTAAAAGTAGCCACTGTATGAATGGATGAAATGAAGCCTGAAGAATGGAGGTCTTAAAATGAAAACTGAAATTGGTTTATTATCCAAAGGAACTTCAGCAGAACCCGAAAAACAATCGAGATATTTCCGAATTAAAATGTCTAAAATCTGCTTTGACCTACATGAAAAAAAGAAGAAAATAATTTAAAAAAAACAAGAAAAATTTGGTAGGAGAATTGCTGAAAACTTAAAAAAAATGATGAATCAAAAAGAAAATTTCCAGAAAATTTTGAAATGCTTTTTTATTTCCTTTATTTCTTTCCTTTTCCTGCACTGGTGTCTTTTTCCAGTGTATTTTTCTTTTGCTAAATCTGCCGTTTTTCTTTTTCCTCAATATTTTCCTCTCGTCCTGTTTGAAATGTCTCCCACAATAACAAAAAAAATCTGTTTCATCTAATTTAATTCATGTTTAATGTTTATTTTTCAAATTTTAATTAAAAAAAACCCCAAAGCAATTCCTTCCCTCAGGAAATCCCTCCAGTTTACAAGAAATAGCTCAGTTTCACAAGAAAAACATTGCAAGAATCTGCAAAAACTAAACAAAAAAATCAAATAAATAAATATAATAGATAAATATACAAACAGTATAAACTGTTTCTACTGTTTATATGTTGTCTATATATTGTTTGTTGCAACTTGTTAAAAAAAGTTCTATACTACTTGTATTTATTGTTGACACTTTTAATTTCTTTTTATGTTTATTACATTTTTTTAAATGATTAAAAAACACAAAATCAAAGAAAGGAAACACTGAATGCAGAAAAAAATATATTACACTTTTCTTTTAAAAGACTAGGAAACTTTGAAATGGGAAAAAAATAAAAAAATAAAAAAAACAACATCAAATAAATTATATGTTTTTTTTAGTTAAGAGACATCAACCTTGGAAAAAAACCAATTAAAAAAAAATCAGCAACAAGAAATATAGAACTCTTTTTTTTAAGATCATGAGAAACATTGACCCTTAGGAAAAAAAACAACAACAAATAAAGCAAAAAATGTACAAAAAAACAACAACAAATACATTACATTTTGTTTAAAAGATTAAGAAACATCAACTTCAGGAAAAAAACAATAAAAGAAAATCAGAATAAAACAACAACAACAAATACATTCTCTTTTTTTAAAAAAGATTAACAAACATTGACCACAGAAAAAAAACAAATAAAAAAAAAATCAGAAATAAACAACAACAACAAATACATTACATTTTTTTAAAGCTTAAGAAACATCGACCTCGAAACAAAAAAAAGAAAGAAAAAATCCTAAAAAAAATGACGACAAATACATTCCTTTTTTCCAAGAATTAAGTAACACTTTCCTCGAAAAAAAACAATTAAAAAAAAATCATCAATAAAACCAACAACAAATACATTACATTTTTTTCAAAGAGTAAAAAACATCGACCTCGGAAAAAAAATGAATGAAAGAAAACATTAAAAAAAAACAACAAAAAATGCATTACATTTTTTCAAAGATTAAGAAACATTGACCATGGAAAAAAATGAATTAAAAAAAAAACTTACAAAAAAAAAAAAACAACAATAAATGCATTAAATTTTTTCAAAGATTAAGAAACATTGACTTCAGATAAAAAAAGAAAAAAAAAGAAAAAAAACAACAATAAATACATTACATTTTCTGAAAAAGATTAAGAAACATCAGCCTTGGAAAAAAAAGCAAATCAAAAACCATAAAAAAACAAAAAAACAAAAAATACATTACCTTTTTTTCAAAGATTAAGAAACATTGACATCGGAAAAAAAAAATGAATTAAAAAAAAACATAAAATAAAACAAATTTAAATGCATTGGAGTTTTTCAAAGATTAAGAAACATCGACCTGGGAAAAAAAGCGAATTAAAAAAAATCATAAAAAAACAAAACAAAAAAATTACTTTTTTTTCAAATTACCTTTCTTTCAAAGATTAAGAAACGCTAACATCGGAAATAAATGAAAAAAAATCATCAAAAAAAACCCAAAACAATAAATACATTACATTTTCTGAAAAAGATTAAGAAACATCAACCTCGGAAAAAAATGAAATAAAAAAAAAAAATCATCAAAAAACAACAAAAATCAAAAAATACATTCCTTTTTTTTCAAAGATTAGGAAACATTGACCTCGGAAAAAAAAAATGAATTAAAACAAAAAATTTAAAATACAAAACAAAAAATACACTACTTTTTTTTCAAAGATTAAGAAACATCGATCTCGAAAAAAAAAAAACAACAAATTAAAAAAAAATTGTAAAAAAAACAACAACAAATCCGCCCCCCCCAAAAAAACAACAACAACACAAATATCAACCGGAAATCAAAACCGGAAGTGTGTCGGGACTTCCGCCCTCAGTCGCCCCCTGGCGGCCGCGGAGGGATCTGCACCTCCGCCGGAACTTCCTCGCATTGTGGCGATGGGGTTCGCTGACGTCACACGGCGTCTCCCCCCCCCCCGCCAGCTGTGAAGGGAGGAGGAAGAAGAGGAAGAAGAGAGGGAGGAGGAAGAGGAGGAGAAGAAGGAGGAGGAAGAGGAGGAGGAGGAGGAGGAGGAAGGGAGGAAGGAAGGTGGCGCCGCCGGGGCTCGCTGGATGCGGAGGAGCTCTTACCGACCGGCGGGGAAAGTAACGGGACCAGTCGGACACTTCGCCGGAGCTCCGCCGTGAGTAAACCGCGGATCTATTTCCCTCCTCTCTCTCTCTCTCACCGTCACTTCTACAAAAAGGACGGAGAGAAAAAAAAGAACATGATGAAAAAGGAAGGAAAAAGACGGGATTCTCCCTCTTTTTTATTTCTCTCTTTTCTTCTATTTGTTTGTTTTGTTTCTTTTGTTTTTCCCTCCGATCGTCCGGTACTCGCTCCGAGTCCGCCGATATCCCTCCGCCGCGGCGGTCGCGTGCCTCCGTCTTCTTCATCTTTCTCGTTATTTTTATTTATTTTTCATTCATTAGCGGAGGGGAAACTTTAAAAGTTGCACAAGGTGGCCGTCACGCCACGCCACGCCACGCCACGCCACGCCACGCCACGCCACGCCACGCCACGAGAGAAAGTTAGTTTTATTATTGACGTGTTTTAGTTTTTTTTGTGGTTGCTGTTGTTGATCCACTCGTCGTTTTGACCAAACCTTGGGGTCGGTGCGCGCGTGAGCGAGCGAGTTCTGGTTCCGGTTCCGGAAGAAGGAAAAGGAGGAGGAGGAAAAAAAAGCAAGAAAAAAGACGAATAAGGCGAAAAAAAAGAGGAAAAGGGCGTCAAAGTAAGAGAAGAAAATTAGTCGGTTTTTCGGTGTTACGTAATAAACGGGAGGCGTTCGGGTTTTGCAACAAGTCCCTACATCCGGGTCTTTTTTCTCGGACCCGGGTCCGGAGAGACCCGGATGTCGGAAGATCCTCCCGAGCAGGAAAGCTGAGGGATGATTATTATTGTTTTTTTCTCCATAAAAAGATGATGCTAAATCATGATTATTGATCGTTTTTTTAAATGATTTAAATATAATATATTCATTATAAATCCCAAAAATTAAGAATCTTAATAAAAATCATATTTTGTAAAAAGGGAAATCGTTGAACGGTTATATAAATAAACCAGAAGAGAGTGAATAAATATGTATCGATGGATAAAAGTCTCCCTCTTACTGCGCTGCCGAATTAGATTTTTTTCTAAAAAATAGAAATAAATGTTGATCTGAAAAAAATAAAATAAATACATATGAAATATAAAATAAAGGCTTATTATTTTAATGTCATGTATTTTTACAATGTATCCTAAACAAACTAAGAGTAAAGAAAATTTTATTATTTAGCTAAAAGTGAAATCATTGAAGCGTTAAATAAATTAACAAGAAGAGAGTAAATATTATTTATTCATAGATAAAAAATCTCCCCCTTAATGTCATGCCGAATTAAATTTTTTTCTAAAAAATAGAAATAAATTTTGAACAGAAAAAAACAAAAATAAAATAAATATATATGAAATTTAAAATAAAGACATGTTATTTAAATATATTATATTTTTATAAATAATCCAGAACAAACTAAGAGCAAAGAAGATTTTAATATTTTGTTAGAAGTGAAATAATTGAACAGCTAAATAAATAAACCAGAAGAGAGTAAATTAACATATATCCATAGATAAAAATCTCCCTTGTAACACCCTGCCAAATTAGATTTTTTATGAAAAATAGAAATAATTTTTGAACTGAAAAAAATATATATTAATATATGTATCTATACAAAATGTAGAATAAAGACGTGTCATGTAAATAGACTATATTTTTACAATATATCTAAATCAAACTAAGAGTGAAGAAAATTTTAATATTTTGTGAACAGTGAAATCATTGAACGGTAAAATAGATAACCAGATGTCAATAAACATATATCTAGAGACAAAAATATCTCCCTTAACACACGGCTGAATTACATTTTTTTAAATAAAAAATAGAAATAAATTTTGAACTGAAAAAAAATACATATATGTTTGTATGAAATATGAAATATGATATAAAGGCTGGTTTGTGGGAAAATTTAGTTTAAAAAAATCGTTAAAAGTTCCAGAAAAAAAAATCTGTGTGATAAGTGGAAAGAATAAAAGGAAACTAAAAGCAAGAAGAATCACAAGAAATAAATAAAAAAATCACAAAGCAAACAAAAAAAAACAAACAGGCGGGCTCTGAGGAGCTGCAGGGGGTATCAAGAACCCAACCTCGGGATTCCTGGTTCTCCGGTTCCCTCGTTCCCGGTTCCACTTCCCCTCAGCCGGAGCGTTCGTCCACCCGCAGAACCCTGTCTTTATCAGCTCCGTGTGAATGTGTGTGTGTGTGTGTGTGTGTGTGTGTGTGTGTGTGTGTGTGTGAGCTCCATTTGAGCGACGTTAATACATTCACTAATGATTTAAAAACCCGATACCTGGGATGCAGCGTGAAGGAAAACTCCCAGTGATGTTTCAGATCGCGGTCGGCGTCCGACGTGGGGTTGGGTGGAGAGCAGGGTCCGTGAGGAGCCCTCGTTCCAGCCCACCGTCTGCTTCTTGATATTTTAATGTGAGTCACCCTTTGTCAGCCGGCCAGCTGATGCTCTTCTTTTTATTTCATGATTTTAAGGCCGTGATGTCCTGATCAATTGGTCATTCTTAACCGGGATTCTTTTTTAAATATATACATATGCTGTGTGTCTATATATCTGTATACAGAATTTAATTTATCACTATTTTTTTTTTATTATTATGATGTTTTTTAATATCATTTCATCATATTTATTTTCATTTTATTTTTATAATTAATTTCTTGAGTATTTATTCATGATTTATTTTCTTATTGTTTTTTTATTTTTATTTTTATTTAAGTTCCTTTCCTGCCTTGTTGCCGCGATCACTCTCAGTGCTCTAATGTTTAGCACAATTAGCTTAGCAAAATGGTGCTAAAAAATCATGCTAGCTGCTCTGAAAAGTATCTGACTCAGCCTAGCTACAGGTTAATACTTTCATTGCTCAGATGTTTAGCACAATTAGCTTGGCTGAATGGTGTCACGCTAGCTGCTCCAAGGTGAAGTTGAATTAGCGTAGCTGCAGGGTGTCACTTTTATTGCTCTGATGTTTGGCATAATTAGCTTGGCTAAATGGCATCATGCTAGCTGCTCTGAAGTGTAATTGAATTAGCTTAGCTACAGGGTATTGCTTTCATTCCTCTGATATTTAGCACAATTAGCTTGGCTAAATGGTAGCACGCTAGCCACTCTGAAATGTAGTTGAATTAGGTTAGCTACAGGGTATCACTTTTATTGCTCTGATGTGTAGCATAATTAGCTTTGCTAAATGGTATCACAGTAGCTGCTATGAAGTGTAGTTGTATTAGCTTAGCAACAGAATATCACCTTCATTGCTCTTGTATTTTTGCAAAGTCAGCTTAACAGTACGATATCAATGTAGCTGCTCTGATGTGCATCTGACTTAGCTTAGCTACATCGTAGCACTTTCATTGCTCTGATGTTTAGCACTTACAGCTTGGCTATATAGTATCACACTGTCCGCTCAAAAATGTAGCACACTTAGCTTAGCTATAGAGTATCACTGTCATTGCTTCCATCTTAGCTTAGCAATATGGTAACACCCTGATTCCTAGCTAACGGAGCTACTTGATGAATTTTAGTTTTTGTTCGTACAATAGATGGCTATCGACATGTCGCTCACAATGCATTGATCGATAAATCAATAGGATTGATAGGCTGGTTCGTCCGAGCACGCCTGTGATTGGTCGCCTGGCGTCGCGGTCGTTTGTGGCCCTGCTCCTCGCGGAGCTGATCTCGCGTTCTGGCGTGAGAACGCCGCCGCCGCCATCAGTGCCGGCAGCTCCATCTATCACTTCATCTCGCCGTGACTGATAGCGTGGTCACATCCCGCCCGCCACCCTCATCCCTCTCTGTCACAGGCGCCCAATCAGGGGCTCCCATCTTTGGCGCGTCCTCCGCCCGCCATCGCCGCGGCAACTCCTCTGCCCTCCGGGGACGTTTGTCTTTCTCCGTCGTCGAACCGCGGAGGGAAACAGAGCCAAGATGGTGGACGGGGGGCTCCTTGTCATGGGGCTCTGGAGCCGTTGGCGTCCGAATGTCGGGTCTCAGGTCCGAAATCCGCGAGGTTTAATTCGTTCGAGCTCTTTGCGAATCCTTTGGAATGAATCTAAATCCCAGTTATCCGTAAAAAACATTTCTGTTGACATAGTCACTTCTTTAGCTGCATTAGCCACCATTAGCGCATCTCTGTTCTTCACCACAGCACAGGCGGTTGACTTCTTAGCTACGTTTGGCTATCATTTCCTTCTTCTAATCGGCTGTAATACACTCAAACGTCTTGTCATCACCCTCGCTAGCACTTTTCACCGTCTTGGGAGCCACCATGAGAGCTAATTTGATTTGAAAAGCGCCAAAAAAAAAGCACGTTAAAAGGAGAACGCAACGATGTAAACCGCACTTGGCTGCCGCTACGCTACGACAGTTTGTTTGTTTCTGTGTTCGTGCACCGATCGCGCATCCTGAATGGCTGCTCGATTCCAAATTTGTTCGAAAACTCCATTCGTTTGTGATGAGGCGCGTTAGTGGGCCGAGGTTCCACTGTACGTATCATTTGCATTTGGAAAAATTGCTAAATATCTTGGAAGAGAAATAACAGAAATATGCGGAAAAAAGACATAAGTATCCTGGAAAAAGTACTTCACTATCCGGAAGAAAAAAATCGTTAAAATCTGGGAGAAGAGATCATAACTATCTTGGGGAAAATTACAAAATCTCAAAAAATAGATATAGTTTAAAAAAAAAATCATATATAGTTGGGAAAATTATTATTACTATTTCTCAGAAAGAAATTTCAGAAAGATCTGGAAAACGTTTGTATGCAAAAATATCAATAAATATCGTGAAAAAATAAAATTGAATAAATATTGGCAAAATACATACAGATTAGAAATATCACAAAGAAATCTGGATAAAAATATACATTCGTACATTGTATCCTGAAAAATACATATCTTGGGGAGAAAGACAGTGAAATATCTTGAAAAAAAAATGACTTGAATATCTGAATGCAGTATATCCTTGAAAAAATACGAATGTGTGGAATAATAGCATGAACATCTGGAAAATGTAAAAAAAATGTGGCAGAATTGTGTAAATATTCTGGCAAAATAGAAATTACACGATTGGGAGAAATACATAAATCATTGGAAAATTTGATAAATATTTTTTTAATATGAAAAAAATATCTGGAAAAAAATGCTAAAAAATGTGATAATTAATTTAATAAATATCTGGAGAAAAATAAAGATATGGCAGGATCGCATTACCATTCTGGAAAAACAGAAATGTCAGGAATATAAATTAGATAACAATTTTGAAATAATACATTAATAATTTGAAAAATCTGATACATTTCTGGAAAAATTAAAAAAATATCTTGAATACATTTGATAAATATCTGGAAAACATAGAAAAATATCTTCACAAAAGTATATGAATACAATATGTGGAAAAACAAAATCTTGAACATTTGTAAGAAATGATCTAGAAGTCATTAATAACTTTCAGAAAAATCTGAAAATGAGGTGAACTTTCGGAGCGACATCCAGAATCCGACTGAGGAAAAAAAAAAAAAAAAAAAAACACTTCATAAAAACTAAAATCCAAAATAAAACAAGCATAAATCAGCACGGCGACCTCGGTCGTGTCCGGACCTTCGTGACACGCCGTTCTGGAAGGGAACCGAGGAGAAGTAAGAGATAAAAATAAAACAGATGGTACAAACGTTGAACCCTAAAACCAGACAGCGATTCTATACAAAGAAGAAAAATGTTTTTTTCTAGATAGAGGCTGGCGGAGGAAACGCGGATTAAGTCAGGTTTATTTCGCGGTCTCTCCGAGAAGGGAAACAAACGCTCCTCCTCTCTGAAGGGGAGCCAGATATTCTCCGAGCCTCTTCGCCGGGGGAGGAAGGAGGGGAGATGATCACCGAGATGATCCACCATCAAAACGGGGGAGGTCGGGCCGGGTGTGGAGTCCGAGCGGCGGGTCTTTGAACGCAACGCGGCTGGCCGTCTGAACCCGGAGAACCCGCCGCTGCGGCTAGCAGTCGTTAGCGGTGGTTAGCGTTTTAGTGAATTTGAAATTGCCCGTAGCCTCTTTTTGTATTGACTTTATGCTGGAGGCTGTTTGGGGGCCACACACACACACACACACACACACACACACACACACACACACACACACACACACACACACGTTACTCCCGGCCCAGCAACTGGTTCAGATGAACCTGCAGGTGAGCCAAGATGGCGCCCCGCGGGACCCCAGTAACTGATTGAGATGAACCTGTGGGGGAGCCAAGATGGCGCCCTGACCTGAGATCAAGATCAAGCAATACATTGAAATTCTCATCTTCTTCTTTTTTTGTTGTTTTTAATTTCAGCTGGTTGTCTTGCTCATTCGCGACCTTTTTTTTTTCTTGGAGAAATTTGCGAGTTTATTCTGATTCTAGAAAAAATGAAGTAATTAATCAATTCATTAATCTAATTTTTCTTACATCTATTTTTTGGCGTGATTTGTCCCCAATTTCAGAACAAATATCTTCATAACTTCAAATGATTCTGACACTCTATTTATTCTATTTTATTCTATTTTTTTCTTCCACATTATTTTCTTGTTTTTCAAGATGATTTACGTTTAATTCAGATTCAGGAAAAAAAAAAAACAATTTATTTATAAACATTTTTCTCTTCTTTTTGGGTAACTTGTCACCAGAAATGTTTTCAATTTTTACGCAGTTTTTTTTTTCCAAAGAAATGTTTTATTTGATTTTCATAGTCTATCGCCTGTTTATTGTAATTCATATCGTCTCTCGTAGCATTCAGCTACTATTTTATATTTTATTCATGCACACACACTTCGCTGTAGTGGTATGATCCACCCCAGTAACTCAGATAAACCTCTCGGGGACCTAAGATCCAGCAATACTCTGAAATTCTCACATTCTGTTGTTGTTCTTTTTTTTTTACATTTCAGCTGATTTTCTTGCATATTCTTTTCTTGTTTTTCCAAATACTTGACATTTGATTCAGATTTAGTAAAAAAAAAAAAATTACATTTATTTGTTAATTTTTATCCTCTTTTTTGGTAACTTGTCACCAGAAATTTTTCCAATTTGTATTCAATTTTTTTTTTCCCAAAGAATTTTTTTTGTTTACTTTTTAATTGTCAATCACTGACGGCCCACGGTTTGTAATTCGTATTGCCTCTCGTAGCATCCAGCGACTGTTTTTTATTATTTTCACGGACACACACATCGCTGTGGTTGGTATGATCCACCCCAGTGGAGCTGAAGATTAAGCAATACTTTGAAATTCTCACATTTTTTTCTTTTTTTATTTTTATTTTGAATTTCAGCTGATTTTTTTGCGCATTCACGTCCTTTTTTTTTTTTTTTTTTTTTTTTTTTTTTGGAATTTTTAAAGTTTTTTCCGTTCTCGAAAAATT
>CAAKHD010009371.1:26793-41389 GCA_901007705.1 Fistularia tabacaria | reverse complement strand
ACACCTACAAGCCTGACGTCAACACAGGGCCGCGGTTAGAAACGCTTATGCACACGCACGCACGCGAGCGCTTATGAACACACGTGGTTTAACACAGCTGCGGTTTAAGACGGAGTCAGACGGATGGGGTGAGAATGAAGGAGAGATGGGACGAAAGAGAGAGAGAGAGAGAGAGAGAGAGAGAGAGAGGAAGAGGGAGGGAGTCGTAGATACCTCGGCAGAAGAAATAGCCAGGGGTGACTGTCACTGAGAGACACAAGAGACAATGTGAATAACTGTGTGCTCGTAGCGGCGTGAGAAAGATATAATTCTAAAAATAACAGTTTTGGGAGCTTTCAAACACACACACACACACACACACACACACACACACGGGCACGCACACACACACACAGCTGGCACGTGTCAGTCACCCAGAGGTGTGTTAAAACGTGACGTGAGGAGCTCTCAGTCTGTTTAAGTCAGTCGTGACAGCCTGGCGGGGCGGGTTAGGAGGGGTCAGGAGAGACACAAACGTTAATCAGGTGATCACAACCAGCAGGGCACAGCGGTGAGGCCAAACCAACCCAAAGGAGGACGGGAGCAAGGGAACGAGGCAAGAAAACGGAAAAGAAAAGTAGATGAGACGGGAGGGAGGACAGGCATTGAGAGGTGCGGGAGCCGAGGAGGTAGAGGAGGAATCCAACCTAGACGAGATGAGATGGAGCTACTGGAATCGGAGCGGAGAATCTTAAGTCCTGGGTATTGCACTGGAGGAAGAGAAAAAAGGGGGGAAGGGAGGGAGAGAGAGAGAGACATGGGGGAGGAGGAGGAGGGAGAGAACTGAGGATCATGCAACATGCAGCACCAGATCTTTATTTGAAAGGGAAATGGGATGAATAAGACTGGGTGGTGGGGGCCGAGACCCCAGTAAGGATGGACGGTGG
The DNA here is from genome assembly GCA_901007705.1 of Fistularia tabacaria. Lineage (NCBI taxonomy): Eukaryota > Metazoa > Chordata > Actinopteri > Syngnathiformes > Fistulariidae > Fistularia > Fistularia tabacaria. The sequence goes on along the minus strand of CAAKHD010009371.1, from coordinate 40,463 downwards.
ATAAACGTGTGGAGACGTAGATTGAAGGGATCCTCCGAGGGCTGGAGGAGGGTGGGAGGGCAACTCAGAGAGAATGGAGGGATTCGGGAGAAAAGAGAGAAACACGGCGCGTGGAAGAACGGATGAAGACCGGATGCCGCCGAGGAGGAAGGTGAGGCGCCGCTTCACCTGCCGACAGACAACTTGAAGGTACGGCTTCGGGTCGTCCTCCAACACACAGCTCTGCCGTGGGAGGCTCTGGGCGGACTTCTCATTCAGAGCGGAAACTGTTACCGTGCGGCTAATGAGCGCTAAGCTCGAGGCGAGGTGAGTCACGGTTTCAGTGGGTCATTTTCTTTCTGCCGTTGCCGCAGCAACAAGTGGATGAAATTCAAGCGCAGGGTGGGCGGGAGGAAGAATCGCGCTGAGCATATGCGTGGTTACATTTTCAGGTCATTTCTTAACCACCGTTGAGCTGTTTGCACGAAAGGTTACCTGCTCACACCTATTTGTGTGTAGTTTGCACATATTCTCACTCTTTCAGAGTGGAGACCGTCACTGTGTAGCTAATGAGCACGTAGCTATGGGTGAGTCATGGTTTCAGTGTTCTAGGTCATTTTTTTTTTTGTTTTCTGTCGTTGCTGCGGCAACAGGAGGATAAAATTTGAAGACAGTCGGGTGGGCGGGCGGAAGAATCGTACCGAGCATGTGCGTGGATACGTGATGCAACAGGGGAGTTCAAGCTCTTCTCTTCTAGATATAGGCCAGCATTGACAGACTCAGCTCACACCTGTGTGTGTGTGTATGTGTGAGTGTGTGAGTGAGTGTGTGTGTGTGTGTGTATGTGGGCTCTATTAATGTGAGCGATGTGCACGGTTGGGTGTATGGGTCCCCTCACCTCTGCATGGGTCGTTTTTGACCAGGAACTCGTCCAGAGCCATCCACCCTCCTCCGACCCGCACCATCACGGTGCTGCGCAAAATCCGCACCAGGCGTAGCTGCTGCGAGTCGCCGAACTGTGGGAGTTTGGTGTGTGTGTGTGGGGGGGGGGCGAAAAGGGAGGTGAAGATAAGTCAGTGAGTGAAATAAGGACGCTCTGATGATTCAAAGCCCTCGCACCAAGAAGCCCATTATGCCACGCCTCGTCACATGATCGCTTCTAGTCCATGCAGCGACAGAAACCCATCATGCACTGACAGCCCTCGGCTCGGCTCGGCTCGGCTCGGCCCCCTCATTCGGAGAAGTCGAATGCAACCGATGTTAAGTTGCCAGAGTTGTTACTGGTTTTTCCGGGGAAGCTCGACTCACAAAGCAACACCAGCGCAGAGCGAGGAAATCCAAAATCACATGTGCATATATATGTGTATATATATATATATATATATATATATATATATATATATATATATATATATATGCACACACACACATAAATCAGCTAACCGCTAATTACCGCTTCGGCATGTGTTGCCTGCTTCTTATTGTGCAATTGTCACACACACACAACAAACAAACCAACAAATCACAGCGGGGACACGGACGGGTGGTGAAACCTGCTTACATGTTACACAACCGCCAAACTTTTCATTCATTTATTTATCTATCCCCTTTATTTAAAAAAACATGAATTAGTGCAACATATGATATGGCGTTGCGGCCGCAAAGGGCTTGTAGGCGGGGATGGGAACTAGGAAGCAGGTTTCCACCGCATCGGTTCACATCAGCGGCCGTCACATTACCTGGTTTCCAAGGAAGAACTACAAAAAATCCAGCGGACGCGGAGCAGATAAAGACAAGGGTGGGGGGGAAGAAAGAGAGCGAGAGTGAAACAAAATGTACTGACATTGGATGTTGAATCTTGTATGCACGGAGATCATCGCTTTGGGGCACTTTTCAAAGATGTCTGTCGATATGTGAATGATAAGTGCGGTCGTGTGTGGATGGAGATTAGTGGAGTCAATAATAAAGAGGCAGTGGACGTGAATCTGAGTGCACTATGAGGACATGGGCTGGAGGTGGTGATGGAGACAGTCAGCGATGAAAGGGTGAAGCAAAGAAGACACACACAAGGCGCGGACGGAGCGACAGCGACACGCGGCGGTCAGGCGCTGCACATTATTACTCCGTGGGGAATGATGGCGAGTCCCGTGGAAGCTGCGGAAAACTGTTAGCTTGTGTTTGTGGCTCCTGTGAAATGTCGCATGGATGCACAAGAGCTGCGGAGGCTGCGGGGCTCTGACAGAATACAGCAGTTATATCAACTGCTGCGGGTGGCACAGAGGCATTCATTCATTCATTCATTCATTGTCTGTAAAGCTTATTCTGTCACAGGGTGCTGGAGCCTTTCCCAGCAGTCACTGGGTGAGAAGCAGGGTTCACCCTGGATCGATCATGGGGACACTTAGAGAGACGCACAACCATTCACTCTCTCATTCACATGGAAAAAATGAATTCCGATAGGTCAACATGGGAATCGCTCTCGCTCAAATCGACCCATTCATGCGGTGCTACAGGTAACTTTCTTTGCACTTTGGATATATATATAATTAGATTTACCCCCAATATAAAGTGCAACTCTGGAGTTGTACTTCCTGCCTCGCAGCCCGGCGTGCATCCATGCAGTCACATTTGCACGGTGATATTAATACAGTCGTGTCAACAACAAAGACACAGCTGACACTTGTGCTGCGTTGATGATGTTATTGGTTATGTCGCTGTTAGAGCTCCTCTAACACTCATCTACACGCCACAAAACCACAATGTGAGATGAACACAGAGACAAGATGGAGATGCTGTCGAGAAAAGTGAGTTGTTAATCGGTGTCAGTTAATCAGTTATGAGTAAAAATGAATTGTATGTCTGAAATGTCTATAATTATAGTGGGTCAAACAGCATTTGGGGGATGATGCTTTCTTTGGGAGACAGCAACGTTACTTCAACAACAAATTTCAAAACCTATTTGTCTGTTACACAAACCAGTTTGGTGCAGTAAAGAATATTCTAGTTTACGGTTCCTTTGAATATGGTGCGTTTAAGGACTTACCCGATATTTGTTCTCTCCTATCTGCTCCACCTGGAACCTTTTGGCACATTTGCACTGGGCGACCTGCCGAGTCACCTGGGCGGACACAAAAGTTGCCGGTGATTATTTCTCCGGTCAGCAGATTATGTTTCTTGCCTTTTTGCGTGCGTCTTAAAACCCGACGGCATCCCTTACCTCGTCCTCGATCTTATCAGCGTCGGTGGTGGGTCTGTAGGCATCTTTGTTGGGGTGCAGCGCGGCGACAAACTCGTAGTAGTCGATGTAACCGTCGCCGTCTCTGTCAAAAATGTCTGCCACGGCCGTCATCTCCAGCCTGCTGGTGGGAAACTCTGCGAAAAACAACATCGGGGATTCAGACATCCTATTTAGAGACGGCAACATTCAGGAAAAAACAGGAGGCAGAGCTGAAGATGTGGAGGTCCTCTTTGGGAGTGAGGAGCATGGAGAGGATCAGGAATGAGTCCATCAGAGGGACGGCACGTGTTAGATGTTCTGGACGGCGTGAAAGAGGACATGAAGTCAGTTGGTGTGAGAGAAGTGGATGCGGAGGGGAGGGTTAGATGGAGGCAGATGATTGGCTGTGGCGACCCCTGAAGGATGCTGCCCAAAGCCGTAGAAGAAGATCACCCGAGTGTAAAAGTCCGTCAAATCACGGCATGTGGCGTACTTGAAGCTAGGATGCCGTCGATGAACTCCTGCCGCGTGATCTTTCCGTCTTGATCCTTGTCGATGCGTCTGAAGAAGTCCATGACGCGGGACTTTTTGTGGTTCATCCAGCGCATGTACTTCTTCCTCCACACGTCAAAGTCGAAGTTGGCAAACTCCTTGAGCTGCAGGGTCAAACAGTAAAACATGACTCATCGCCGCTGAAACTCTCGAGGTTCGGTTTCAGTGGTTATCTTCATAGACAAATAATGATTCCACTTTGGGGGCCTGCAGCGATTAGACTATCGAATAGCTACCTCCTCCAGCCGGTCCAGGCCGTCGTTGAGCTTGCGTTGGCGGTCCAGAGCGAGCAGCCACACTTGCTGCCACCTGGCGCACAGCTGGTTCAGCCGTGGGTTTCCTCCGGGGACCTGTACAGCTGCGTGCTGCTGCTGCTGCTTGCCTGCAGAAAACGCGAGAAGCCCCGCACGCTCTGTCATGTCCGGCAGACTTTCTGTTTGGGGTACCGTGGGTAGCAGTGTTCGGATCACGAGGGGACTTACGGGCTCCTCTGCGCTCGGCCAGGCTGCTGGGAGGCTCTGCGGGTTTTCTCTTGTAGGTTTTGGTTACTTTGTCGACATCTGGCTGCTTCCTCGTCATCTCCTCCATAAACATCTGAGAGTCACAAACACCGCGGGGGGGGGGGATGTAAGCGGACAAGCACAAACACAGGTGGGTTGTTTCCATCTAGGGAGGCATTCAAATACCAAAGTGTCTCGTCAGACGTATCAGATAGCCGATGGGAGACCGACCTGGTGTTCTGTGATGAGCGTTTTGAGTTGCGGGATGTCTTGGGGGAGGGGCTCGGTGTCTCTCTGCACCAACGTGGTTTCCGCCCATTGCAGCCACGACAACAGCTCCTCCAGGAGGTTGGCGTTGTTGAGCACCTCGGTCAGGGCCGCCTCCAGGCGCTGCTCGTGTTGTTTGGCCCAAGTCAGCACCTGCAACGTGAAGGAGCGGTTAGAATAGGCCCTTATTTTGAGGAAGCTTATTATTAGTACTACGTTGGCCCCTAGTGACGCTTCCATCGGCTTCCTTCGGAGAGGGACATCCCACGATGCGCTTCTCTCCTTCCTCCCACTATCCCTATCCTGTCTGCACGCACGTGTCTTCATCAATGCATGATCGTGACCTCATGTCTTCTCCCCGGGCTCTCTCATTTCGCAGGTCAGAAGCAAGCTCACCTCCTCGAAGCGCGCCCTGATGATGGTGATCCAGTGTTTGATGGTGGTGATGGAGTCCGGGTGGCAGAGGCTCAGAATGCCCTCCCCCATGGTTGCGGCCTTGTTGACGTCTGACCTCTTCTCCTCCACGGTCCTCATGAAGTCGCGGTGCGTGTGCAGCAGCGCCTGGAGAGTCTCAGCCTCCTCGGGAAGGACACCGCGGAAACGGAGTGTCTGTTCGGCCTCCGAGAGCCATTCCAGCAGCATCTGGACGGCGGAGCGGAAGTCCTCCGCCTGTCGAAGACGAGAACTTTTACCATCAACAACCAGGTTTCCAAAACCTTTGCTGACTTCTTTGTCCAGGACATTTTCAGCTACTGTCCTACTGGTGAGACAGACATCTCACCCATTGTTTGGATTAAGGAGGACAGCATTTTTTCTAATATATCATATTATCTAGTCAACTGATCTGTAGATCATGGAATCTATCAATAAGTAGTGTTCATCTGACTGAATAGTAGGAGGGACCAATAGGAATACCAAGCATCGTCGTGTGTCCTCGGCGGTGTTTTTCTCTGACCTGTTTGAAGGCCTGCTGGAGGCGGGTCTGCTTGGTGACTGACAGGGCGCACACTGTGTCCCAGCGGTTGCTGAGCTCCTGAAGCTGAACTTTGACCCATGCGGTGTCGTCCCGGCCCGTCTCCATCAGGTCCCGAGCGGAGCGCTTCAGAGCCTGGACACTGCCGGTCCTCTTGCCCAGCTCTTTTTGGAAAGCCTAGGTTTCGGAAAGCGAGGCTGGTGTTATTAAGTGGAACAATACACTCTGAATGCGTACTTAAAAGATGAAGAGGAACGTCCCCGTTCAGCCCAGGAACACACCTTATGTGAGTCCATGAGGTTTGACACCAGATCAAGATCTCCATGCACGGGCTGATCTTCAGCCAGCTGGGGCTCCACCCGGTACAGCCAGTCCACCAAGGCCTGGAGAGCCTCTGCGAACTGGCCTGAGAACAGCAGCGCCTCCTCCAGCTTGTGTTGCCTGGACGGAAAAGATCCATCACACGGTACTTCATTAAAAAAACGACGGCAACGAAAAACAACTCATCCCTGCACAAGCTGTCACCCTTCCCTCGTTCTCCTTACCTCTCGACACTTTTCCCACAGACCGTGTCCCACTTGTCTCGGACCTCGCCAACCAGATGGTCCAGTTTCTGGGTGTCTGCTGGTAGCTGGGCCTTGTCTCTCATGGCCTTCCCAGACCTCACCGTTGTGTCGTAAACCGGCTGTTTGGACCCCAGCGCCTTCTGGAACTCCTGGATCGATGGAAAAAGAGAGGAGGGTGCGGTGAAGAGGAAAGTTCTCAAACCATGACGGATTATTAATGACAGAAATATAGGTGCATACACATTCGGTCTACATCGCCTCAAGTACCTTGTGCTTGGTCAGTTGAACCTTGATCTTGTCGGGCTCATTGGAGATCTCCAGCTCCGAGTCCAGTCTTTTTTCTGCTTCCTCCAGCCAGTCGGTCAGCTTCCTCCAAGCTTCGTGGAACTAAAGAAGAGTACCGGATTAAGAGTTTAGCGTATTGTCTCTTGGCCGACGGTGTCAATTTCTATTTAGTGCAGCTGAAGATGAGGATGGCCCCCTTATTGGTGTTCGACCCAATTTCATGGCCCTGCTTGGTACCTGTTTGGCCCGTTTGCGGGCCTCGTCGAGGTGTCGGCCGCGGTCGAGTGATCGCTGGACGAGCTTGTCCCAGCGGGCCTGAACGCTCAGCAGGAGGTTCTTGATCAGAACCACATCCTGCTTCAGGCTGGCGAAGCGGAGCTGGGAGCCGGCCTTCTCCAGGGCCAGGACCTGCTCTCGGTGAGTGTTCACCTCATTCACGAACACCTGCCAGGACACGCGGATGAGGTTCACACCGGGTTAGTCGTTACAAAGAGTTTCGCCGCTTATGACCTCAGTACACACGGAAAGAAAATTTTGAAAGTCTTATCGAGAATCAAAGCAGCGACTGATAACTCTCAGATAAGCAGATGCAACACTAACAATATTCCATTGTAATCCAACAGATATCAACTGAATAAAGGTTCGGAAAAAATCCGCACACGAAACGTTGTGCAATAATACATTTTCTGTTCTATGTCAAATAAATTACCTTACTTTTGGAACACATTTTTTCAAACTCTTTATTCAGTTAATTTTATGGTGGATCACATACATTTTAAATGTGTAAATAATGAACCAGAGCTTAAAAAAAGAAAGAAAAAAGAAAAAACTAGTGTTATAAAGACTTTTATAATAATAGTCCAATTATAATTTATAATAATGGAAGCAAATTGCAACCAATCAATTTGTGTTATTTATATCACACACACACGCGCATACATACATACACATACATACATACATACATACATATATATATATATATATATATATATACACACACACACACACACACACGACACACAAAGACACACACACAAAGCCCATCGGCATGCAAGCAGATTCTGAGCAGAGTTTGCGCTTTTCAAACAGAAGACTAGCAGGGCTAAAAGTGATATTGATAATATTGCAATATAAACATTGATTATATCTTCATAACTCTCCACTGACTCCATCTGTTCTGATATGGGCAAGATAAAACTTTAATTTAAGAACTGTACATAAATACGCCGAATGTGTATGTTTTTCCGTCCAAAAAAATCTCCCAATTAAGTTCAAATCCTATATTTGGGGGGAGCACTGACAGTTCTCAAGAGTGAAAACTGACAAATAAATAAATAAATAAATGAATAAAAACAGACCTTGTGCTCATCAATCTGAAAGAGGACCGTGTCCAGGATGAGGCTCGGGGGCTGGGCCATGTTTAGGGTTTGTTCAGCCTGGGTGAGCCAGTTTATGGTGTCCTGCAGAGACGTCTGGAAGCCCGTCGCCAAGGAAACAGCCTCGTCCAGCTTTGCCTGAAATGTATTAAACCCTTCGTGGTCAACATGGGCTTTGAAAGACATAGCAAAAATAAATATCTAGCACATTAAAAATGATAACTATAACAATTATTGATTATTAGTTATTGCTAATATTCTATACAAAGAGAGCATTAGGTGATAAAACTGAATGCAGAATAGATCAGGAGAACACAGTAAGCATCCTGGGCCTACCCTGCGATCGTCCATCTTGGTGTTGAGGCTGGCCCACTTGTTCTGCAGCATGGCCAGGTTCTGCTGGGTCTGGGTGGCACCGGGTCCCGCTTCCTCGCCTCCGCGAGCCAGCAGCATGGACTCCCCTTGGTCCAGCAGCCGGTGGTACTGCTCCGCTCGCTGGGTCAGCTGGTCTTGGAGCTCCTGCATGCGCACACACACACACACACACACACACACACACACACACACACACACACACACACACTTCAGACACCGATGTTGACACAGCGGGTAAAAAGCTGTTGTATTCCACCGGCTGGTTCGGGAACAATGGAGGTTATTAAAATTTCAGAAAAGCCATATGTGAGGTGTCTCTTGCTTGGAGAGTATGTGAAGTAAAACACTGATACGTGTTTATGACCTTGTAAATTCAGTTCCCTGGTCGTGTAAAACAGACTACAGTAATAACCCTAAAAGTGTTGCGATGTAGGACTGTAATAAACACAAGATAGGCACCTGCGACCTGAACTTTTATGAAGTGAGCAAGAAGGCAGTTGGCCACAATGATTACAACAGTTCTTTCTTTGGCACCAAAATCTCATTATATTCGTTGGGACTTCCGGACGTGCCCCATGGCGTGCGCAACGCCCGGGGAATGAAGATGTTACGCGATCCGTTTCGTACCATGTGTTGCTGTAGCTGCTCCCGGGCAGTTTCGGGGAGGCCGCCTGTTGGTTTGGCGGCGGACAGCTGGCTCTCGGTCCTCCTCAGCCACTGCAGGAACTCCTCCAGCTCACCATGGAAACCCTCCGCCTACGCCGTGAACACGAGAAAAAGACAGTATCAAGACAGCTGAACCGTCATTCAATATTTTATTGCTATGATAACTAAGTTAAACTTGCAGATTCACTGGTTAACATCATGTATTGTACCACTTGTTTTAGTGAACAGACCCAGTGGGGATAGAGGTTCTTCACTTGTGATGCTAAATGATACTCCGTTTAAAGATGAAACCATAAACAGTGTAGCTGCTATCGATGCTAATACTGTGACTATTATCAGAACTGGTTGATTTTGATGTTAGTATTAATATATGCGATAATTTATTCATTCACTTATCCCCCCCTCCTACTGTCGGACAACACAGGGGAAACCCTCGCACAAATGGAGAGAACATACAAACTACACAAAGAAAGGCCTCCCTGTCGAAATTGAACCATGGACCTTCTTGTAGATCCAATGAAAGCTGGACGCAATCCAATGCAAACTACTGAAACACTCTGGGATTCAGGAAGAAGCTGCCCGTGCACTGCAAATCAGTCATAGTACCTGGTGTAAGGCAGCCTCCAGGAGCTTCTGCCGCTCCCGGGTCTTCAGCAGCAGACTCTGCCAGCTCTGGTTGAGCTGATCGAGCTGGTCTCTCAGGTGGCTGGCCTCGTCACCGGGGGAGGACTCCAGGAGCTCGGTGCCGGCGCTGTTCACATTCTCCACGGTGGCGTGATGGGAGAGCACGTCGTTACGCAGAACCTGAGCGAGGAGGATGTAGAGAGAGGCCTTTTGTATTTGCATGCGGAGATGCAATTGGTGGTCGAGATAAAAACAGCATGGCGGGTCATAAAGACAAGTCTCACTGTACTTAAACAGCAATAATGCAGTTTAATCAACCAGGGACAATAACTCAAAAGTCGGTAAAGAAAGAAACGTACATGGTGTTTAGCCAGTTCGATTTCAATGGCCTTGGGGTCGGAGCTGACTGGCCGCTGTGTGTCCAGGGTAGTGTGTGTGTGGCTCAGCCAGGCCTGCAGCTCAGACAGGGCATGCTGGAACTGACCCAGGGCCAGCAGGGCAGCCTCCAGCTTGTGCTGCGGCGAGAGGAGGACCAACGGCGAAGAGATTAAAAATAGGAATTCAAATATTTGGACGGCAATGAAACGCTGTCAGAAAACATGCAATAAACCAGCATTCCGAGCAAAGACCAACATCTCCATCTTCCCAAGGGAAACACCGGGAGAGCTTGGGGTCAGCGCTCGAACAAAGCCGCTCGGAGCAAATTCAGATAATGAATGAAAAAATTTGAGAGCCACCTCTGACATGACTAATACCTGTCTTTGGGTTATTTTATCCCCCAGGTTGTCCCACAGGTGTCTGAGCTCGGTGAGCGGCTCCTGGATCATGTCCCTGTCAGTCTGGTCAGACACTTTCTTCAGCAACAGCTCCCCCTGGTGGCAAAGCTTCTCCATGTCGATCTGCTGCTGGTAGACCTCCACCTTGTACTGCTGCTCAGCGTGCAGCGGGGGGAAGTGATGGGATGACAAAAAGCAACGGATAAAGGTAGTTAGGGAATTCAGTCATACCAGCCGACGCAAACGATTGGCTGACCCGGGTGAGATATACAAACCTTGAGCTCTTCAATCTGTTGTTTGACAGTTCCGAGGTCGGTCCCCACCGTTGACATGTCACACAGCTTGATCACTGCGTTGTCCAGGTAGTCAAACATGGACTGGGAATGAAACAGATGGATCCACGTCACGCAAAGTACTCAGAGTAAACATGGATAAAGAGGTAAACAATGGAACCGATAATTAGTTTGTTTGTTCGTGGCCTGCGTGCGACATCACGTCTTGTAACAAAATGAAACGAGCTGGAGATCGACAGTTGCTAAAACCAATAATGACAACTTCTTGCATTCGGTTGCGGTTCGCTGAACAAACGCATCATCAGTAAAAACAAAACAAAACAAAACACAGATGCACTGAGTCCTTCCAAGGGTCATCAACTCCGGGGAAAAGCAAAGTTACGAGCCCCTGGGAATTCGTCCAATCAGAAAACGGCCAAGACGGCTCGAGGTTGTATCGAGTGTGAGATATAAAGAGGATAAACCACACAGAGGACGGAGGGAGAGACAAACCTGCAGTGCATCCTGGTACTGCACTGAAGCGGCCATGGCCTCCTCCAGTCTCTCCATCCTCTCTCTCCATGTCCGGTTCAGGCTTTCCCAGGCCGCATTCATCTGCAGCAACAGGCAGAGGCCGACAAAGGAGAAGATAAGGGTCAACATGTGGCGGGTTTTTAAATATTAAAAAAACAGTAAGGATTCAGCTGCGGGGAACAGCGGTCTTCACCTCGTCGATGGTCTTCTTGACCTCAGGTTTCTCAGTTTCTCCGCAGGCAAAGATGAGGTCAGCTCCAAGGGTCCTGACGAACTCCAGCTCCTCCCTCAAGCCGTCCGTCTCTGCCTTGATGGCCTGGATTTCAAGAGTTTAGAATTTCAGAGTCGTGAGCGTGTCCTGGGTGCTCTGGAGGTTCGTACAGAACAATTTCGCCTCCGAAGTTCCGCGGCCCTACCTCCGCAGCCTCAATCTGCTGTTTGATGAGTGAGGGGTCCACCCCAGGGTCCTCCAGCTCTTTCACGATGTCCTGGGAGTCTCGCAGCGTGCTCAGCAGCGCCGCCACGTCGGCCCAGAACTTCCCGGCCAAGTCCAAGACGTCGTTCAGCTTGCCCTCCCTGTCCTCTGCCCGCTGGCGGATCTCGTCCCACAGGGAGCGGAGGCGCAGGAGGCGGGAACGGACGGCTGGGGTAGAAAGAGGGTGGGTTTCAGAGGGAGAGCTCTGGGAGGCAACGCAAGCTAATATAAAAATTCACATAATTATGTACGGAGTAATAATAACGTCTTTGTTTGAATCTGGTGTTTTCCTGGCGAATACAAGCCATCAGATTGCTCCCACTATCCGTGCACAATGGCCCTTTCAGTTCCATGAAGCATGGTGGGCTATCAAAGCACAACACGGTCCTGGGAGGCCTGGGGGAGGAGCTGCGCCAAGCATCAGGCATTGCCGAGTTCGCCGAACAACGGCTTTGGTCAGAGGACTGTTTGGTCTGTGGACCAGTGGGCATGGAGCCCGACCTCCTCTGACACTCCTCCCAATGTTTCTTCAACAACAACTGAGCACCGTGCTGGCGAAGGAAAATATGTTTTCCAATAAAAATGGTCTTTCTTTTTCTGAGCAACTGATGAAAGGGTTGGTTTCCTCATTGGCGAAATGAAGCCAATTCTGTCTATATCAAGAAGAACACTGATTCTTGACACGGCGGGGGGTTTGGGGCAACAGGGGCTCAGCTGCTAGAGCAGAGGTTTCATTCCCGGCCCCTCATGTGGACATGCCGAAGTGTCCTTGGCCAAGACAGTCCCATGTTGCCACAATTGGCCCATTAGAGCCTTGCATGGCCTTGAATAGGTGAATGGGTCAATGTAATCTAGTGTAATCTAGTAGTAAAACCCATTGAAACTGCGAGGTGTGAAAGGGTCATCTAAGTGAAGTCCACTTACCTTAATAACTGAATAACAGCCAAAAGGTTATTTCAGACATTAAGGTCAAGGTTTGGTGAAAAAAAAACACTTTGTGCACTCGCGCTGACCTTTGACCACCCAAACTTGATCCAAGTGAGTGTTTGTGCCAAACAGTTGGATTGGAAATTGAGAAATCTTGTCCATGACATGACAAATGTGCACATATTCTGTTCAGTAAGCACAAATCAGGCTTTCATTCCGTCTGTGTGTTTCTTTTTGGTGTGTTTTTATACCATTATTTACACTCATCACTCATTATATTGAATTACCGCGGTGATTAATTTAATTTTCTTGGCATAAAAGATATGAGATCAATACAGCGCTTCTCCTCGAGGCTAATGACTTTACACCCAAATCTAAGGGAACCTCTGAGCCAACTCTACAGGAATTCCCCTGAGGTTTTCCAGATACGGCGCTGGAAAAAGGGGCAAACGTTTATGTGTGGATGTTTGTGACGAGAGGCGGGCGTTCAGCGCGGCTCCGTCCAAGAGATTTCACGAGTCGTAACTTCTCGTTTCACCCTCCAACGATCGCAATCCCTTTCACTGCCAAAGACAGCGGTGGCTGATTCAGGTTGTGCCAAGGGAGCAACGATGGCAAATTATGGATGAAGGAAAATAAAAATAAAAACCCCTGGGGCGTTACTGAGACATCGCATTTAGGAGAGGGGTGGACGGACAGAACCAAGATGTCTCTGACCTAACTTTGCCACTGGAAAGTAAAATGGCGGTGCAGTACTTCCTGCTTGCACAGCGCCTCGCCCTCTGCTGAAGGAGGTATCGGTACGGGCCTTCCACCGGATGTATCTTTGCTCTTTGGTGGCTGTCGAGCGCTTACCCTGGGCAGCGGGATCGTCGTGAGCGGCCCGGCTGATGAGCTCCTCCCCTCGGGCGCAGAGGGCGGAGAAGCTCGGCAGGAGCTTGTCGAGCTCCAGCCCCTGGGCCCGGTGCTCCGCCAGCTGCTCTCTGATCTTCTCCACCTCCGCTGCCACAGGCGGAGGCTGCCGCAGCCGCTGCACCGCCCCCTCCAGGGTCTCCAGCAGGGGATCCATCTTGTCATGAAACTGCGGACGGATGACAAAACGAGACAGGTGAGGAGGCGGAGAGGGCAAGGAGGCTACCGACACCGGGTTCGGATTGCCGGGTAATATCTTACAAAAGTAGGGAAATACCAAGATACTGGGGGGGGGGGGGGGCCCCCCTGGGGGGGAAACAAAAAAAAAAGACCGATTTGTTGTTTTTCCGTGACAGTGCCATTTTTAAAAAATCAAAAGTTTTCCCGCTCC
>CAAKHD010009368.1:5166-19760 GCA_901007705.1 Fistularia tabacaria | reverse complement strand
TGCCGGGCCTGCAACACACACACACACACATACACACACACACACACACACACACACACACACACACACACACACACACACACACACACACACACACACACACACACACACACACAGAGGGTCAATACAGATGGTAAACACACCACTGAGCAGGATCTTTGGCAGCAGCTTCTCACAGCGGGACACATGACAGATGTTTTTTATGCTAGTGTTCCTCCTGGGTGAGTCTGGTTGAGTCAGAAGCCCAGAAGGGCCTCCAAGATGCCTGTTAGCTCTTATGGAAAAGTGGTTACGGTCAGAGACCCCGAGATACCCGCTCTCGGAGCGGACCTTCTCCACAACCACAGAGACCATCATTCATTCCAGACCTCGGCCGCAGAGCGGAGGACGCCGGGCTTTCATTCCACATCCACAAAAGCCCCTCCTCGCATCAACTTAGCCTGACTCTGGACCTGAACTCAGGGTCTGGCAAACTGTGCCTGGAGCCCAAGGCAGCTGTGCACCTCGCTGACATCTCTTTCAACGCAATATTACCATTTGAAAGGGTGAGGATCTTTATTGTGATTTGGACCAGAGTGAAAATGGGGTAAATATAGGAAAGTAAAGTGTTGACAAGGACAGATTTCCAATGCTTTTCATCCTTCTAATTCTGATATCAACCTCCTTTGGTCAGTAATATTTAACCCCTTGCGTTGCCGCTGCGCCGGACCACCGCTGGAGAAACCGACCCGGCTAACAGCGCGGGTTAGGATCCCCGCGAGTGTCTCCAGACCTCCCGTACCTGTAACGATGGGGCTTCTTCACCCCCCCGGTGGAGGGGGCGCTCTTGCGGGCAGCTTTGGTGGCGAGCTGCTTGCGGGGAGCCTTTCCTCCGGTGGACTTACGAGCGGTCTGCTTGGTACGAGCCATGACGACGAAGAATCACCTGTGGGGGAGAATCGGAGAACAGGGTTTATTTGTATCCTCCAAACTTTACTCTCCGAGGGATGGACAGAATAAAGAGAGGGAGGCTGCGAGCGCAGGGCACACAGCCATCACTCCAGGCGTTCATCTGCTCCGCGTGCAGACACGGGGATCTGGGACCTGCTGGTTTCCCCCAGAGTCACCTTCTACTCAAATATCAGACTATTACAATGAAAACACAACACGGTTGTCTCGTTGCATGCGAGCAGGGACGAGTCCAACCCCCTCCCTGGATGGAGCATTCATTCAAACACCTTCTTCTGGTGCTCACGATTCGTCGTGCACGACTTCACCGTGCGCCGAGGCACTGACTCTTTCAGATTTACAAACACTGTACATGAATTCAACAGAGTAGCATTAATTCTCCACCTCGCACGTTGTCTCCTGGTACAGACAAATATTTACAAACGGATTTGTTTTCTATGACGTCTCCTCTGCGGGGAAGTGACGTAATGACGTAGAGAGACAGACGTCCGTCGTGCGACGTCGCCGCTGTGTTTTGCTTCTCCCGTGGGGAAACTTCCCCCTACTTGCCAGCTGCCTCTCACCGCGCTCCGAACCAATCAGCCCGCGTTGGGCTCGCGTCTACACCAATCACGGCGGGAGGCCCGTCGCTGTGTAGAAACGCGCCAATCGGTGGCGTCTTCGCTCCGACCGAGAGCCAATGCGCTGTGGGTCTGTTGGGTTGTGGGCGGGGCAGGCGTGCTTGGCCCCGCCCCCTGGCGCAGGATTATGGCCGCGGACTCGGTGAACCCACCGGAATACAAGCGCTGAGCGGGACGCGAACTAGAGCCGCTTCCCTGCGAAAGCCGCCTGCCGGCCCGGATAACACCGCCGACAGAACGCGCGGGACTGCCGTCACTTCCCAAACAGCTTCCTTTAAGTGGAAAATAGAGCGGGCAAACCGGCTACAATTCGCCGGTGAAGCCGATCGTCAGCGGGAGTGAAAAGCCGCTGGAGTCCCGAGGCTGCCGCCGTCCCTCTTGCTCCCCGGCGCCTCCGAATAACCCGCAAAAACTACTTTAAACGCGTCCCGCTCGTCGACAGACGGCGAACGAGGGTCTCCGCCTCAAAGAGCGGGGCGGAGGGGCGACTCACCGCGGGTTTTCTGAGCGCCTTCTCTTCGCTGGGTTCCGGGAGCTGCTGAGCGGCGGAGTCCGATATTTACTATCTCCCACACAATGGAAGCGCAGGCAGCGGGAGCAAAATGGCGGCCTGTCAATCATGTTTCTCCCACAATGCATCGCGCGCGTTTGTAAACAACACCGAGTCCAGGAAGCGCTAGCTCACGCCGCGGCTAACAACGTCCCTCCGAGCAGCCGCCGCGGCTGCACCCGAAGGCTGCGGGCTCAAGTCACACAAAATCCAGTGAACATATGACGACCTGCGTGTGTTTTCAATGACACGCAAACACATCTGGTTTAAAACGGTTTGAGAAGCGGAGTCGAGGACGCTCAGAGAAAAACACGTGGCTTTAAAAGCCAGATGCTCCCCGTCAGATTTACAGAAGGGCGTTAACTTGAAACAGTTTAAACAGTTGGTTAGTTTACCTGTGCGGCAGCTCCGGTTCCTGCTCCTGCTCCTCTGAGTGTGCAGTTTGGACTCTGTGATGCGAAGCCACGGACGTCTGCAGAAGTATCACAGTGAGCATCTCCTCAGTGACATCACGGAAAACCCCGCTGCCCCTGTGTGACATCACACAGAGCCCTGCTTCCCCTTTCTTACATCACCCATCTCACTCACCCGACACCATGTCATTGACCTCCACAGCACTGCGCTGCTCCCCCTTTCCCCTGTGAGGTCACGCCTCCCCCTGCAGGACCTCAGCCTGCTTTCCCAGCAGGTGAGGGCAAGATAGGACACCAAACCCTGACTTTCAAATGCCAATCAGCAGTTTACTGTTGGCTCCACACATGATCACAGACCGTATGCTTCCCCTGTGTTACATCACCGATTCCCCAATTGCAGCACAAGGGGGGGGGGGTGGACACAGGCCTTCCCTGGAGCTCCAGGATGATGGCTGATCGTTAGCTTTATTGCACCCTTATCGCAAGAATAGCTGTCACATGACTTTTATGACATACTATTTAATTGCTGTGTGAGCAGCAGTATGGCTTCATGCCTAAAAAGAGTACTACAGAATGCTAATAAAGAAGTACAGAGAAGGTCAGAGGGAGCTGCATTGTGCTTTTGTAGACCTTGAAAACGCATACGACAGGGTGCCGAGAGAAGAACTCTGGTTTTGTATGAGGATGTCTGGAGTGGCAGAGAAGTATGTTAGACTGGAGCAGGACATGTATGCTTGCTATGAGACAGTGGTGAGGTGCTGTAGGTGAAACAGAGAAATTCAAGGTGGAGGTGGGACTTCATCAGGGATCAGCTCTGAGCCCCTTCTTGTTTGCAGTGGTGATGGACAGGCTGACACATGAGGTGAGACAGGAATCTCCATGGACCATGATGTTTGCAGATGACATTGTGATGTGTAGTGAGAGCAGGGAACAGGTAGAGGAACATCTAGAGAGGTGGAGGTTTGCTCTGGAAAGGAGAGGAATGAAGACAGAATATATGAGTGTGAATGAGAGGAACCCGGGTGGAACGCTGAGGCTACAGGGAGTGGAGATCAAGAAGGTGGAGGAGTTCAAGGACTGAGGGTCAACAGTCCAGAGCAACAGAGAAGAGGAGAAGAAACGGGTTCAAGCAGGTTGGAATGGGTGGAGAAAAGAGTCAGGGGTTCTATGAGATAGAAGAACATCAGCCAGAAGGAAAGGAAAGGTGGAGGAGACAGTGGTGAGAGCAGAGATGATGGATGGTTTGGAGAAAAGACAGGAGGCAGAGCTGGAGGTGGCAGAGATGAAGATGTGGAGGTTCTCTTTGGGAGTGACCAGGATGGAGAGGATCAGGAATGACATAGTAGATGTTCAGGAGAGGTCAGAGATGGTTGGGTCATGGACAGAGGAGGGAGAGTGAAGATATGAGATTGGAGGTCTAGATGAAGACCAGAGAGAAGATGTATGGAGGTAGTGAGAGAAGATATGAAGAGGGGAGGATCCAGAGAACAGGGTGAGATGGAGAGGGTGGATTGGCTGTGGAGACCCTGAAGGGAGAAGAAGATTTCCAGGTATTCCTCTGGTATAGCTCAAACACATCGAAGTGTGTCAGTCAGAAGAGGTCGTGCCCGGCCGTGTCCACTGGGACGGCTGGACCTTCACCTCGCAGGGCTCAACACGTAAAGATCTTTGGTTCCCGTTTTTCCGTATTTCACCTGAATGAGTTTCCATCCGTCATCCTGACCGGAGGCCGTGCAGACCTTTGAGCTGCTGGTGAAAAGACCAAAGCCTGGCGTTTGGACGGCCATCCAGCGCGCTGCAGTGCTGTGGTTGCCTCATCTCTCTCCGGGCCCACGCCTGACCTACTTTTCCTTTCTGGAGACAGATGAATGTTTATGACAGCGGGCGGATGGTGACAGACTGTAGGCTGCAGTTACAGGGCTTGGATTCAACTATGTCGTCCTTTTCTGAAATTATTGGACAAAAAGCCAGATGAATTGTTTTAGCAGGTGTTTCCAATGAGCTTAGGACGTTTGGCAGATAAAGTCTCAGTCTGGGTCGTACCAGTATATCTCAAGTACTTTTTTATTTCCTGTATTTCATGCCTTGGCTCTTGGAGCGCGAACGCCGTACGGCTCCTCGGGGGAGCGGATCCTAATACCTTTTCCCATCGAGTGAGATCGAACATAATAAAGCATTTATTGATCCCCGGAGGGAAGTCGTTTGCCTCGCTTCTCCTGCGGGGTGAAGTCATTGTTGCAAATTAGACCCGTACGGATTTTTCAGCCGGGAGGAGTCTTTCTGCGCGGCAGCAGGAAAACACCAGATGAAGGGATGAGCGGGGACACATCATCTCACTCAGGCCGTGTTCCTCAAGAAATTCATCGAATGTCAAAAACCCCGTCGCTCGTTTTCCTTCTCTAGCCTTTGTCTGTCCTGCTGGGTTCGGACGTCTCTTGTGTGAGGTAGACCTCCCTGTCCCCCGGAGGTGTCACTGAGACGCCGTGGAGTTCGGGAACACGATGACGGCAATCTGGGAGCCTTGCCATCACTTCTTATTTTGCCGAGCCAGAGACGCTGACCTGAAAGCAAATCGAATCGATCTATTCTCCAGTCCCGAGTAAACACACGACAACTCTCGCAGGGATTCCCTCGGGGCTCAGAGGAGTACACGTCCGGGTCGGAGCCGACGGGACACCTCACCGAACACCTTGAGGAGCTCTCAGCTGACGACGAAAGCTACAAGTCAACCGACCGCCCCTTCAAAACCATGAAACTATCAGGCCTTCAAAGTGACTTCTCTGGCACGACTTTGTCTCCTGCAGTGGATTCTCCTTCCATCAGAACCTGCATGGAAGTCACACACACATGAAAGAGACACAACTGAGAGCTATTCCTGAACAGTTTTATTCCATATCTAACTTAAGGTACCTCTAGTTTGAGACAAGAGTTTTCACATTCAAGTACACAGAGCCTTACTTCGACGCCTCGGCTGAAAAGGGGGAGGCTTTACATAAGGCAAGAGGATCGAGACCTGCAAGCGATATACTGGAGAAGTTTAACAGTTACAGAGAACAACCTGGGTTATACAAAACTGAACGCGAGGTTTTTCCATCCATTCTCATCAACTCGAACGGCGCGTGGTGTAATACCAGAGGGATGTACGACACAGTGGATCCCAGCCTGCACCGAAACATCCGGCCCCGGAGATCCTCCGCCGACATTTCACCTCTCCCTGGTTTGCGCGGGGAAGCAGCGCGGCCACGGAGCCGAGACCGGCGGGCGAACCTGAAGTGGCGGGAGGACCGCCTCGGACAGAGACGTTCACCTGTGTGATGTGAAAGAACTAAACTTTAAGGCTCATCACCAAGTTGCTCTTCTCTGTAAAGCAGCGACGGGCTGTTTGAGAGGAAACCCTTTCCAGCTTTAACGGGTCGGTCCGGTTCACACGCACACCGAGATGTGACGGAGGAGAGAACACAAAAATAAACTTCTTACTCATCTACAGGTACGATAGGCATCTATCCAGCTTCCTGTCATTTTCCCGTATGTGCAAGAACCGCGCCGCCGTGTTTGGTCCCCCTTCCAACGAAGTACCAAACCTTCCATGAGGAGTCACTGAAATCTATTGATAGCAAAGTCACATAAAAATGGCGGCGTCAGAGGGGATCCGACCGCCTCTCCGACGAGCTGCGCGCCGGCGGGCGCCGACCTCAGCACCGCACCGCCTCCTCCCGTGACTTGTGCTGTAAGACCGGGGAAGCAGTGACGTACACAGAAGTGTTCTGCAAGAGAAAGAGTGCATGCATTTCTAAAATGCAAACAGTAATCCCAGTCGCTGCTCGGACCCGGCGCCGCACCTAGAAAAAATACAACTAAAGATCCCTTTTGCTAGTGATTCTATTCGTATATACAGTATAGTATATATACTTTACACTTCTGTGGTTCCTGTGTGAAGTACCTCATGTCTGCCTTAGCGTGTACACTTGTGAGCGTCTCAATCAATCACAGCAAAATGACCTCTTGGACAAACAGCTCAGGTACATTCAGGGACTTTCTGTAAAAAGTCTTACAATTTTCTTTACAATTCATTAAAAATACCCGGGAAGAAAAATACGGTGGATGCCACAGTCCGCTGTCCCGCAGAGGCTGCTCGCCCACGGCTCTGTGGAGTCTCTCCCGGAGCGCGCAGAATTCCACGGCCGCCCGGCGCCGCTTCACTCCGTGCGGATCTCCGTCTCCGGCCTCTGGAGGGCCAGCTCAGTCTGGATGAAGGCCCCCTGGCCCAGAGCCGTGGAGTAGGCCCGGTTGCCGTGGCTCACCGCGAACCCCGGGGCCGGGTAGGAGCCGGGGCCGGGGCCGGCCCGTTTCTGGACCGGGACCTGAGGCTGAGGTACTGGGTGGTAGTCATCCAGGTTGTCGTAGTGGGACTGCGCCGTCTTGGCGGCGTGTTTGTGGAAGTAGTCTTTGTCCGGCTCGGCCTTGCCGTGGCCACAGGGCTGCTGCTCGCGCAGGCTGTGCGAGCGCTCGGGTTTGACCCGGGGGAGCGGCTCCCTGTGAGCCGACGCCGGGTCCTCGGCGCCGTGGTAGCCCGACGTTTTCCCTTTGCCCTGGTGGAGCTCCGAGTCGGGGCACTCGAAGCGGGCCTGGAAGCCCCTCTTGCCGGGGTGCTCCTGCTGCCGGTGCTTGGAGCGTCCGCCGTCGCCGCACGGCTTCTCCTCGGCCGCCTCGTGCTTGCCGTCGTGGCGGCAGCTCTCCTGCGCGTGGGGCGGGCCGTGGCTCAGAGTCGCGGGGAGGGAGTTCGAGGATTGGCATTTCTTGGCGCCGCTTGGCTTAGGAGGTCCGTCCGTGTCGGCCTGGACGCGCTTGTCGGTCTCCATGTACGAGAGGACGTCGGGGTCGGACACCATGTGCCTGGGGAGGTGGCGCCCGTCTTTGCTCTCGGCCGCGACCAGCGCGGCCTTTCCCGGATCGGACTTACTGCGCAGGTGCAGGGCCTCGTAGCCCGACGGGTCGGGCGAGAACAGGCCGATGTTGTCGTACTGCGAGAGGACGGGGCCTTTGACCTTCTGCCTGGCCCTGCTCTCCCTGCGGATGGAGTGCATCCGCAGCCGCTCCGCCTCCTCGGGGTCCCAGCAGAGGTAGGCGGCCGCTTCCTTGGAGCCGTGAGCCGGGGGCATGTCCCTGCTCACGAAGCTGTGCTCCTTCCCCAGGGGGAGGACGTGGCGGGCGAGGTAGTGGTAGCCGGTGGCCTTCCCCCCGGGCCTGCCGCCCGCGGCGCCCGGATCCCGGCTCCCGTAGGCGTGGGAGTGGCGCGCCCGCACGGTGCCGTACGGGTCGATGTCGTAGAACGGGGCCTCCAGAGGGCCCGACCCGGAGTAAGGGCTGTAGCGGTACTGCACGCGTCCGTTCTCAAAGTAAGGCTGCAGCTGGGTGACGTGGTAGTCGGCCTGGGAGGCCTGCTGGGGGGGCTGCGGGTAGGCTTTGCACGGGTACACGGGCCGGTGGTAGAAGAACATGTCGTCCGGAGGGACCTCCGTTCTTTGGATGGGGACCGAGCGGACGGCGGAGGGGACGTGGAGCGAGTGGACCCTCCGGATGGTGGGATAGCCGGACGTCCGCTCGTGGCCGTAGCCCTGGGGCCCGGGGCCGGGGACCACGTACACGCCGTGGGGATTCCCTCTGGACTTCATGGAGTGGTGGTAGGACCTGGGCCCCAAAGTGCTGTATCGGTTGTCCACTCGGGCACTGTAAGGTATCTGAGGCTCCGACTTGGAGGCGAAGGGAAGGCGGGGGGGGGCGCCGTCGGGCCGGCAGCGGTGCGGGGCCGCCTGCGGGCCGGCGGGGACCGGCCTGGGGTGGTAGTACGGGGCGGCCTGGGGCTCCGTGGGGACGGGCTCCCCTTTGGCCTGGTACGGGTAGGGGGGCTGGTGGCACGAGGACCTACGAGGAGACAGAGGGTGGGGGGGCGGAGCCTCGGCCGGGGGAGCCTCGGCCGGGACGCGGTAGGAGGCTTCGCTCTGGCCGAGGGCCGCCGCCGCCAGTTTGCTCTCGAGCGTGCGAACCGGAGGGACCGGAGGCTCGTGGTACCCCGACGACTCCGAGCACGGCTGCGCCGGCTTGATGGCCTCCCAGGGCTTCTGCGCCGGCTCGGCCTTGGAGGAGGCCGGGGGGCGGGGGAGGGGCGGCGCCTGCTTCCGGGGCCGGCGGGGGCCCGCAGGCGGCGGCTCGCAGGGCTTCGGCACGACATCCTCCGCCGCCATCTGAGACAAACACAAGATGGGTGTGAACGCGGGACACAAACACACACACACACTGTGACAGGGTACCTTCGCTGTGCTTCTAGCAGGAATATTGGTTTCCTTACAGAGGACCTGAATCAAAGACTCGGTGCTTTGCGTGCACCTTTCTGCACGTCCTGCAGGACTGAAGGACATAAGAAAGTGAGGAGACTCTTTTTCTGAGACGTCCTCCTCAGAGCTGCAGAGGCGTCCTGTCCTCCTGGAGCCAGTCCCTCCCAGACCAGCTGTCCTCAGAGCAGAGGCTGGGTCAGGGCTGGACAAGACCATGTGCTCCACGAGAGTGAGACAGTGAGAGAGAGAGAGAGAGAGAGAGAGAGTGTGTGTGAGAGAGAGAGAGAGAGAGAGAGAGTGTGAGAGTGTGAGAGAGAGAGAGTGAAGACCAGAGGGTTCCTGGATCGCGGCCTGGTCCGGTTACTTCCTGTCACTACCTACAACTGACGCTGGCGTTTGACGGACGGCGAGACGCCCTATCGAGTGCTGACTGACAGCTCGGTGTTTTGACACGCGCTCGGTTCCTAGGCGACACGTGACCGGAGACACAACTGACCAATGAGATGCAAGCAGAGGGACCTGTCAATCACGCCCATGACACTTCTCGCTGTGGGGCTTGTTTCTGCCCAGAGCTGAAGACCAGCAGAGACTCACCTCCGGGGGGGTCTGTGGACAGACTCCGGGGTCCTGGCAGCCGCTTGGGGCGGGGCCGCAGGGGGCGGGGCCAGAGGTGACGGGCGGCTGCCCGTCGGGACTCGGCCTCAGGCTGGCCGAGGCGCAGCTGTGTGGCGGCGAGCCTGGCGGGGAAAGTGCCGCGGGCGGCGGCGGAAAACGCTGGGCGCTCTCTGGCGACTCGTCGACGACGGCGGTTACAGCCGCCGCCCGAGGCTCCGTCCGAGGACTGGACGCGGGGGGCCGGCTCGGGGCCCCGGCGGAGCGGTCTGGGGACGGGGAACGCCCCGGGCCCCGCTCGGAGGCCGGTGGGTCCGGGGTGGGTCGGGGTGCGTCCCGGAGCTCGGGGCCTTCGGGACGCGGCGGGGCGAGAGGCTCGCCGGACCGGGACCGGGAAGAGACCTGCTGGGCGGACTCGGCCAGAGCCAGCGCCAACATGCGGGCGGCGTTCTTGGGAGGAGGGGGAGGAGGAGCAGGACCGGGAGCCGGCGGGCCGAGGGAACGAGAGAGCGGCTCCTTTGACGAGTCCGTGGCTACCAATCCTGGTGGGGACACCAAACACACGGCGGCCATTTTTCATCGGGAATGAACGAGACAAAGGACGGCGTTCGGGAGACCCGAGAGGTCATCCACGCACGCCTGCGAAGACAGGAAAGCACGAGCGGCAAAGAACGAGCTCCTACCTCTGCGGTCCTGACCGCTGCTGGCCGAAGCCTGCTGAGACGCCTCCTCCTCCTCCTCGTCCTCCTCGTCCTCCTCGTCCTCCTCGTCCTCCCTCGGCTCTCGACCGTCCACGCCGTCAAAGGCGGCCAGCTTGGAGTGCAGCTCCATCTGGAAGGCCTTGCTGAAGGACGGCTCGGCCGCCCCGGGCGGGGGCGAGCCTCTGGGCGCCGAGGCGGGAGACGGGGGCCGCGGGGGGGCCGGCGGGTTCCTCTCGACCGCCTCCGGGGAGAAAAGCCCGGGGGCCACGGGGGCCGAAGCCGCGGTCTTGACGGGAGACGCGGCCACGGCGGGCTCGTCAGTGTAGGAGTAGGAGCAGGCCAGCTTCTTGCTCTCCCACTGCTCTCCGGCGCCGGGGCCGAAGTCCGCCGACAACAAGGCGGAGGTGAAGCTCCCCAGGAAGGAGGGAGGGATGAGGTCGGAGCAGCCCGTCTTCCCGCACAGGCCGGCGGGGCTCCTCCCGAGCGCGGGGCCCTCGGCCCCGGCCTGGGGCTCCTCCAGGGGGAAGGCGTACGAGGCGTCGGGGAGGCTGCACTGGAAGGACATGGGGTCGAAGTCCAAGGAGGCCATGCCGATGTCCGGCGGGCTGAGGTCCACGTCCTCGCCCGCCGAGCGGGGCGGCGAGATGAGGGCGGGCACGCAGATGGGCCCGTCCTCCGCCTCGCTGTCCTCCGCCGCGTCCAGGTTGTCGTAGGAGTTGCAGTGCTGCCGGCTGTCCAGCAGCTCGCCGTTGAAGGACGCCGACAGGGCGTCGCTGCTGGAGCGAGGACGGCGGGGACGATACATCTTGGACTCTCCTGAGGGAGGACAGGACAGACGTCAGGAACCGTGTCCTTCAGGAGAGGGGAAAGCAGAGCCGAGACACAAACCTTCCACGTTGTGAAGGGAACTCAGGGACTCCTCGCTTTTGGCGGACCTCAGCGTCGCGGTGTCGGCTCTGCTGCCTGGAACAGAAGATGGCAGAAGGTGTCCGAGGTCAGCTCCCCGCGTCCCGTCCAACCTCACCGCGCAGGAAGGAACGCCGCTGTCCCTCGGCTCACCTGCCAGAGCCATGGCCTTCAGCTCGTTGGGCTCGCTGGGGTTGCGGTGCAGCTTCCGCTTGGACATGGAGGAGGACTTTCCCAGGTTGAAGAAGGAACGCCAGCTTCCCACAGGAGACTTCTTGGCTTTGATTGGAGGCCTTTTCCTGAGCAGAAGCAACGGGAGGAGGACACGCGTGTTAAAAACACACACGCACAAACACGCTCTCACACACACGCACGCACGTACACACACACACACATACAGACACATCTGCAGGCCTCTGAGTTGGTGCTGCCTGAACTTCAGACATCAGATCAATGGAACGTCAAGAATCCGTTCCTCTTCCACCTGAATTCCACAGAAGGACTTTATTTCTGAGCAGCATCTTCTGGAAGCTGCTTTGGAAAGTATTGCCTACCAGCTAACCTACAGATCATGACTTCCTGTTAGAAGTTTGTCTTCCGAGTGGAGGCACAAAGCTTCCCAGGGGGAGGAGACTCCCTGTGGGTTTCGCAGCGTCCACCGGAGGGACCTTCGCCCAGCACCATCTCGCCAGCCCGAGACGCAGGAGGTCTCCGCGCCAGACCTCCGACGCGTCCGAGGCCCGCCCGGAAGAAAGCCCCACATTGAAGGAAAGAGCTTGGAGCACGAACCTCTCGGTGGGAAACTCGATGACTGTGTGGAACTTGCCCTGCAGGGCGGCGGGACCTTCTCCCACCTCGATGTACTTGCTGTCCTCGGTGACCGGGGAGTTGATCTGGGCCTGCGTCCGGGCCTGGGCCTCCTCCAGGCTCAGAAGCTTGGTGGAGGGCGAGGACACCAGCAGGGACTTGGGCCTGGACAGCGAGTTGTGACCTGTGGAGGGAGAGCGCAGCCGTCAGCGCCGCCGACGCGCCCGGACCTCTGAGCTTGACGGGGACTCCGCCCACCTGCTCCCTCCCGGATCAGCGAGCTGAGCTTGGCGCTGAAGAGGACGTCCACGTGGTTCAGGATGAACTCCACCACCACCGACTGGATCCGGACCTCCATGAAGGCTGCGGTGCCGCTGAAGCAGGCGGACTCAATCTGCTTGGACCTGACACACACACACACACACACACACACACACACACACACACGGAAAAGAAAACATTCAGTGTGAGTGGATGGGGGGGCAGCACTGCAAAGCCCTCTGAAATCCAGGAATGGCCGTGTGGATCAGTGGTCCGGTCACTGCCAGCTGCTGGAAGCCCTGCCAGCTGACGGCCTCACCCACAGCAGTGTGTGTGTGTGTGTGTGTGTGTGTGTGTGCGTGTCCACCATGGAGCCTCGCAGCTCGCCGTCGTCATTAACCTCTCAAGTATCCATGGCAGTCCTGACCTCTGCCCCCGTCTGACCTCCTG
Organism: Fistularia tabacaria; assembly: GCA_901007705.1. Taxonomy (NCBI): domain Eukaryota; kingdom Metazoa; phylum Chordata; class Actinopteri; order Syngnathiformes; family Fistulariidae; genus Fistularia; species Fistularia tabacaria. The sequence goes on along the minus strand of CAAKHD010009368.1, from coordinate 7,160 downwards.
CCAGCTCTGAGACTCTCCTGCTGTACTGGGAGCTCACCGGCTACTCAAGCGCTGCTCTGTTAACCCTCGGCCTGTCGCTGGATGATGATGGACCCGCCCGTGAAGGGAAGGTTTCATGAGACGTCATTGCGAGGGTTTGGAGGCGGCGGGGCGTCTCACCTCAGCAGGTTGGGAGCCCAGACGATGGCCAGGTTCTTGCTGTGCATGTTGGTGATGTAGCTGAACGCCGCCAAGCGGGAAAGGTGTCGCATGAGGAACTCCAGAGTCCTACGAATCAAATGTTGATAGAGTCAGACTTAAAGGGCGCCTACGCTGACCAGCGGCCAATGATATGATAGAGCCGCTCCTTCTCAGTGTGTGCTCTCTGCCCACATTAGCATTTCCACGCTTCCACAATACATCCATCACCTGCAAGACAGAGGTCAGCCAGGACCTTTCACATGGTTCTCCTCCACACACGCACACACACACACACACACACACACCTTCATGGAGGAGTCATCGCGCCTCCTCACTGACCTGTAGTGCGGCGGAGGAAGCTGCTGGATGACATCATGGATTTTGATGAGCCGCTCCTCGTCGGTGGCTGCAGACACGGCCTCCTTCAGCGGACACACAGGCAAAGACGCCGCCGTCGATTTAATGTTTCTTGGGATGTGTATTTTGAGTGTACGTCTGTGCGAGGGCCTCCAGGCCGTGAGGCGCCTTCAATAAAATGCATTCCTGCTCTTGTCATGAAAGCACAACGCGGATGTCAGACTCTGCGACATTACTTTGAGCTGGGAGAGGCTGGACTCCTCAGAACCACGAGGGCGGCGCTGCTCAGTCACGTCAGCTTCCTCCGCAGCGGGAGGAGAAAGGCAGCCGGAGCTCGGCTGTACTCACAGAGAACTTCTCGTAGAGCTGGTAGGTGAGCAGGGGGTTGGGCAGCTCCCGGAAGTAGAGCTTGCACAGCGAGCCCACACAGTGGATGTCCTGGATGTAGACATCTTTGGTCAGGTCCGGGATCTGCTCCGAGTCAAACTCGTGCCTGTGGAACCAGATCACAGCGGCGGGTGAAGGCAGAGGTTCTTCACGCCGGAAGCTCACGTCCCGCTCAGGCAGCTCCTCGTCACAGGGTTCTTTGGAAACACAGTCCTGCTTCCACAAATCATCCGTCAAGTATGCAGCCGACGCCTGCTTTACACTTTAACACACACACCTGTGTGTGTGTGCGTGTGTGACTGGCGAGACTTTGTTCCTTCCATAAGTCCAAAGTCCAAGGTGAACGTGGACCACGTCTCCGTCCATATCTTAGCAATGGAACAGAAGAGACAGCACACTGTGTGTGTGTGTGTGTGTGTGTGTGTGTGTGGCACGTTTCACATCTGCTGCAGCAATAATCATTCTTCTTCTTTGCAGAAAAAGATGTGGAAAAAAGAAAAGGGAAAAAACATAGAAACAATGTCATTCTGAGATCCTGGGCTGACTTCCTGTTTCCTGCTGCAGGTGTTTAAGACGAGGGCAGAGGACGTCTGAGTCCAGGTGTCCGTCCCGTCGTCCTGCAGACGTCCCGGCTGCCGTCCCGGCTCCCCGGTCACCTGACCCCCCAGACCTCAGACAGGAAGGACTTCTCTGCCGCTGTGTGTGTGTGTGTGTGTGTGTGTGTGTGTGTGTGTGTGTGTGTGTGTGTGTGAATGTGAATGTGTGTGAGTGTGTCTGTGTCTGTGTGTGTGTGTGTGTGTGAATGTGTGTGGGTGTGTGTGTGAGTGTGTGTGAATGTGTGTGAGTCTGTGTGAGTGTGTGTGTGTGAATGTGTGTGAGCGTGTGTGTGTGAGAGTGTGTGTGTCAGAGTGTGAGTGTGTGTGTGAATGTGTGTGAGTCTGTGTGTGTGAATGTGTGTGTGTGAGAGTGTGTGTGTGTCAGGGTGTGTGTGTGTGTGTGTGTGTGTGTGTAAGAGTGTGTGTGTGTGTGAGAGTGAGAGTGAGTGAGTGAGTGTGAGAGTGAGAGTGTGT
>CAAKHD010009357.1:82514-100879 GCA_901007705.1 Fistularia tabacaria | reverse complement strand
ACACTTCTCCTCCTGAATCCGAGATTCAACGACCCGGCGGACCCTCCTCTCCAGCACCGCTGAATAGACTTTGCCAGGGAGGCTGAGGAGTGTGATTTTTAAAAAGGGGGATCACCACCCCGGTCTGCAAGTGCAGCGGCACTGTCCCCGATGTCCACGCAATGCTGCACAGGCGTGTCAACCAGGACAGCCCTACAGCATCCAGAGCCTTGAGAAACTCAGGGCGGACCTCTCCATCCCCGGGGCCCCGCTACTGAAGAGCTTTTTGACTACTTCAGCAACTTCAGCCCCAGCGATAGGAGGACCTCCTGGCTCTGCTTCCTCATTGGAAGGTGTTTCGATAGGATTGAGGAGGCCTGAGGAGAAGTATTCCTGCCCCCGATCTACGACGTCCCGCGTTGAGGTCAGCAGCGCCCCGCTCCCACTGTACACAGTGTTGACGGAGCACTGCTTCCCCCCCCCGAGACCCCGGATGGTGGACCAGAATCTCATCGAGGCCCACCGGAAGTCATTCTCCATGGCCTCTCCAAACTCCTCCCACGCCCGAGTTTTTGCTTCGGTGACCGCTGTAGCTGCATCCTGCTTGGCCTGTCGGTACCTGTCTGCTGCCTCCGGAGTCCCGCAGGCCAAAATGGCCCGATAGGACTCCTTCTTCAGCTTGACAGCATCCCTCACAGCTGGGGTCCACCAGCGGGTTCGAGGGTTGCCGCCCCGACAGGCACCGACTGCCTTACGGCCGCAACTCTGGGCTGCCGCCTCGACCATGGAAGCACAGAACATGGCCCATTCGGACTCAATGTCCCCCGCCTCCCTCTGGACGTGGTTGTAGCTCTGCCGGAGGTGGGCATTGAAGCTTTCTCTGACAGGGGACTCTGCCAGACGTTCCCAGCAGACCCTCACATTGCGCTTGGGTCTACCAGGTCTGACCAGCATGGTCCCCGACCATCGCAGCCAACTGACCAGCAGGTGGTGATCAGTTGACAGCTCCGCCCCTCTCTTCACCCGAGTGTCCAGGACATGCGGCCGTAAGTCCGACGATACGACCTCAAGGTCGACCAAAGAACTGTAGCCTAAGGTGTGTTAGTGCCAAGTGCACATATGGACACCTTTATGCCTGAACATGGTGTTCGTTATGGACAATCCGTAACGAGCACAGAAGTCCAATCACAAAACACCACTCGGATTCAGATCGGGGGGGTCGTTCCTCCCAATCACGCCCTTCCAGGTCGCACTGTTGTTGCCCATGTGAGCGTTGAAGTCTCCCAGTAGAATGAGGGAGTCCCCAGAAGGAGTGCTCTCTAGCAGCCCCTCTAAGGACTCCAAGAAGGGTGGGTATGCTAAACTGCTATTGGGTGCATAGCCACAAACAACAGTCAGAACCTGTCCCCCTACCCAAAGGCGGAGGGAGGCTACCCTCTCGTCCACCGGATTGAACCCCAACATGCAGGCGCCGAGTCGGGGGGCAATAAATATGCTCACTCCTGCTCGGCGTCTCTCACCGGGAGCAACTCCAGAATAGCAAGCGCCTCTCAAGAGCCCCTCTCAAGAGGCCTGGTTCCAGACCCCATGCTGTGCGTCAAGGTGAGTCCAACTATATCTAGTCAGAATCTCTCAGCCTCGCGCACCAACTCGGGTTCTTTCCCCGCCAGAGAGGTGACTTTCCATGTCCCTAGAGCGAGCTTCTGTAGCTGAGGGTTGGACCGCCAAGGTCCCCCCCTCCGACCACCGCCCAACTCACACGGCACCCGACTCCCTTGGCACTTCCTGTGGGTGGTGAGCCCAGGGGAAGGGGGTCCAATGTTGTCCCTTCGGGCTGTGCCCGGCCGAGCCCCATGGGTGCAGGCCCGGCCACCAGGCGCTCGCCATCGAGCCCCGACCCCGGGCCTGGCTCCAGGGGGGGCCCCAGTGACCCGCGTCCGGGCTGGGGAAAACTAGGTCCCAAGTTGTCTCTCATCATGGAAGTCTTCGGAGCCACGCTTTGTCTGCTTTTAAGAAGCCGCAGCTGTACAATATTTGATAAACCTATGCCAAAATCACAACTGATTAACACATGGCGAGGGTTAAGGTAAGACTTGTACATAATCAGCTAAATAACTGCAAAGATGCTCAATTTTACCTGAAGCTGATCTCTGCGGTGGGACACAGAGTTAAACTGTTACTCACTTATTTATAAAGGGATAGTCCTCATGCATCTGAGAACAATGGCTTATTCGTGAGACACTATCAAAGAGCTCAAGCTAACCATATGGCATTTTTATCCATTTTGAAGGGACTGTGAGCAGCTTCCAAGTGGCCACAATAAAACACAGCAACATCAATAAGGGCACCAAAAAGTAGCAGCATCAGCTAATAAAAGTTCTTTGCCTTGTTCTGCTGGTGAAGATGTAAAGATGTAAGTGGTCTCTTCTTTTACAGTGCTTTTATCACCTCGCATTTTTTTTCAAAGCACTTTACACTGGAATACTAGCGCGCACGCACACGCACGCACGCACGCACGCACGTTGGCAAGGCTGCCATGCAAGGCGCTAACCAGACCATCGGGAGCAACTGTAATATATAGCTCTGGCATTATCATGGATCCCACTGTATTCTAAGTTACAGCTTTGCATCAGTGACATTAAGTGTAGCTACTGCCTCCTTCCATATGGCTTTAACAGAGGAGCAAAACCGTAAATGCACCGCACACAAGTACTTTTCCATCAATAAATTTCTCTCCACCGCTTTTGTAAAAGCTCGCTCCATTTCCACCCACTAAGGCTCTTAAGTAGTTTCAGATGGTGTTCCTTTGACAACCAGCCCCCCCTGAGGGCGACTTAAAGAGCAATGGGATCTGTACGTGAAGCTGCTGGTGGAAATAAAAGTTGAGGTTTCAAAAGGAAGGAACAAATTTTGGGAGATAGAGCAAATGAGGAACAGCAAATGTATTCCATGCAGGTGGGAGCTCACGCAGTGATTTTTTTTTTTTTTTCCCAATAAAAAAATTGGAAATAACTGTTCTTCGGAGAAATCAGAAACATTAATCCATCAACAAAAAACATTATCTTGTGCATTTGGTATATCAAAAATGCAAAAAATAAAACATTTACTTCAAAAAAACAAACAGCCAATGGTGAATTTCTGGATTGCATTATTAACTGCATCTTTGAGGGTATTTCATGTGAAAAAATTGCCATATGAGAAAAAGTGTGGCAAGTTTTGAATAGCACTGATGTAATGTGCAACTGTTTGATGCATTTTTGCTTGACAAGGCAATTTGGATGAAATGACAAAAGCTCAACAAACCAACAGCTCTTTTATCAACCACTGAATAAGGAAAGAAAGCAAAAACTTTTGGCTGTTTGATGTTCAAACAGATTTTCCCAACTGTGAATGCAGAAGCGTAGGTTATAAATACAACAGTGGCAACAAAGAAGCAGGGGATTTTTTACTGATGGAATAATATCTATTTCCCTCGATTACAATGTGGGTAGCAAATAACAGTCAAGGGCATATTTATTTGTAGGTCAACAACATATTGATGCTGATTGACGAAAGGCAGTAATGACAGTATGACACGGAGCATTGCATCACGGAGTTCGAACAGCATGTGCGTTGGATGTTAACTTGTCGATGTCCTTGAGCAACCAGAATGGATTTGTGACCATCTGAATAAAAAGCATATTGGAATAGAGCTTTATACAATACTAGTGCAGACCATTTAGTGCACAGGAAAGAGCGGACTGACCGTATAAAGTCACCGTTCGGGTCCGTGCGCCGTCCAAACCCCACAGGACAGTAGCAGTGAAAAAACTGCTGGAAAAAGGAACTGCAAGAAAGCCACATCCAGCTGCCAGCATTTACACTCCAGTCTGCATCCAGCAGCAACTCTTCAAACACCTGGCAGGGAGGACAGTTAGAGACACCGAGTAATGAGATAAGACATGGCAGAAATCTAATCTTTTTTCTTGCTGAGGGAGAAATGCAGTTATGTTTTTCTGTAGTAATTATATCACCAAAAATCAGAGGAAACCCTCTCTTTCTGTGCTTCATTTGGAATTCATTGTAGCCAAGAATACTTCTTCATAGATTACAGCCTGCTTATTTTGAGTTCATTTTAGTTTGAGATATTGAAGTGTCAGTGACATTGATTTTGTCCTTTAGTTCTATTTGTGTGACACCTCAGGACTTAGTTGTTGTCTAGAAGTAAGGCACATGCTGTACATTCATGCTTTTATTAGAGATTAGGTGACCGAACAAGGTAGCCGATTTTAAATCAACAACTGGAGTAAGGGCTATTACATACAGTCAGTGTCGGGATTATTTCAGGAATTCTACATGAGTTTATGTATGATTTCGTCACAGGAGAGCCTGCACCATAGAGCATTCTCTATTAATAGACATAATCAAGAATAAAAAACTGTTTTTTTTTTGATAAAGACCACAGACAAAATTGCTCAGAAAGAGCGAGATTCTTTTCAATAATGAAATATTCACTTAATGCTGAGATTTTATTTTGTTACTGACAAAATTGCTTTGATTTAAAACCTTTTGAAATTCCAAGACGGCTATGCTCTATACTCATAAAAGCTAATTATTTACAATTCTTTGATCTTGATATTGTAGATGAAGATAATTTTGCATGTAGAAATGCGAGCCTGTGTTTTTGTCAAGTTGGTCATTGCTCACCCTCATTCCTTCCTCCCAGCTGATCCAAAGGTCTCCTCGAGTGAGGAAACAGGCCACAGCATGACGCGCCAAATGATGGATCCACCCTTCCTGCCTCAGTTGAGTCATAATTGCATCTATCCAGGGAAAACCTGTGCGTCCCTCTGCCCACTTGGCCAGCGCCTCCGGGTTTCGGTCCCACGGGATCTGAACACAAACTGGGTTGCCCTCCATCTTGTCAAAACAGGGGTTGTTGGTGGCTGTTGTATAGAAGAACTCCCTCCACAACAGCTGGCCATACAAGGAAAGTGGTGGAGTGCTGTTCTTCTTCACCTTAAGGGATCGAGCAAGCACAGGATTTTCATGCATAGTCACATCAGTGCTTTTCTAGCCTTTCATCAATTATTGACAGAAACAGCACCATGAAAGAACCATAAGTGGTTTCATGCCACATCAATGGTGATCAATACCTTCTTGTACAGGTCAGTGAGCTTAAAATAGAAGAGGCGACAAGATAGACAGCCAAAGCGCAGGTAGGGGCTGAGGCCAGTCGGACTCGCCAGGAGGGAGGTGGCATTCATACGAGGACGTTCAAAGTTTGCCACCCAAGCCTGCAGACAGTAAGTGGGTTATAATGGATGCAATAACATTGTGAGAGCACAACACTGTTAGTTTCACAAGCAGCAACATTGCGAAACATCTGAAGTCTCTCTCCAGATGAAAGGGTATAGACTGATGTACTGTATGCTTTTACAGTGGAGGATAAGAGCTGATTTCACATAGTGACTCCCTTCGAAAAATGTGCAAAAATTTGAAAGCTCCTCTTTCACACATATGACTTTAAAAATAAGCAGTGATTGGTTTGTGGAAACAAATGAAACGAAATCACAACTGTACACAAACAGCAGTTTGCTTTTCCACACAAAGCCGAAATAAATGTCAGTCACAAGGGGACTATATCAATCTGAATAAAATGAGTTCTTTCTATAACTCTGGACAACAGCACAAAATATATTTCTGTTTGCTAATCATTGCAATTTTCTGAGTGAGTTCCAATGAGAGAGAAACATCAGAGACCCCTTTCAAATATTTTTTTTCTTGCAGAAACATGCTGCTGTCTACAACAAAAGATGGAATTGGGGAACAGATTGTTTAGCCTGTGAGCTGGCAGCAGATATAGTCAATGTACCATATTGGAAGGGCCAAGTTTTTTTTCAAGAGACTTACTTTGGCTTCTTTACATCATATAAAAGTTTGTAATTTCCCTATCACGAGTCTACAAATATATATTTTTTTTATAATACATACTGGTGGTGGTGCTAGAGTGTCATTGAGCAGTCTGGCTTGATTCTATGTTTACAAGTACTGCGTCACGATGATCGGGGGTCATTGCTACAGTGATGTTGCAGACCCTGCATTATGTTCCTTGAAGCTACAGTTTTGCTAACAGGGAGAAATGGGTGTAATAAGACAGGAAGTAGCTTATTTCAAGTATTAGCCACATAGAAGTACCCCTGAATGACCCCCGTAGATTATTTAATGTTTAGATGTAACTAGTTGGCTTACATGATCAAATAGTGCTTGAGTTACAGTTTTGGTTTTTCATACCTTTCTCTCCAGGTGTCTCTCCAGTCTAAGGAGAGCTTCTGTTTCGCCACCAGGCCACACTGCTGTGGTCAGGCCCTCTGTCTCAAAGCCTAAAAAAGCAAAATATATGTGAATGATAAGTGTTAGTGTGTTACAGGGACATCGAGCCATGTTGTGAAGTATTGACGAGAACATGTATGAAGTGAAAACTCACCAAGCTCCTCCAGTGACGGCACACCAAACTTATCATCATGATCCTCGCTAATGGGCGTGGCACACTGCTTGAGGACACCAGATGTTATGGCCTCTGCAGGCAGACCCACAGCATCCATACAGCTGATAAGGGCCTGAAAGCGCTTGTATGTCAGAGGAGGTTGACCACCGTTAACTTCGATGATCCTTTAGGAAAGGAAAGAGTCATCAGCGCAAACAAGCACATATATTTAAAATTCTTAATATGGTCACTTACTTGTCTAGATCGTATAGGGTGTGAGAAACCTGCACGATGACCTCGACCCCCGCCTCACTTGCTAGTTTCTGGATTGCAGCATCACGTTCTTTGCCAAACGGCTCAGAATCGTATTCGTAGGACAAATGAGTGATTTTCCACTCCTGGTGAAAAATACAAACACTGTGTGTTAATATATGGAATATAAAAGGAGGAAAAACCATTTATTCTTCAAAAACTGATTTCTATGTTGAAAAAGGATAAAAACAGGATTGTAATACTTGCAAAACAGATTGGAATGAATTTAAAAAAAAAAAAAACTTTAAAAGAAAATCATAATATGTATAAAAAATTAATTACGAAATGAAAACTGTGTCAAAGGCAAGATTAAACATCAAGCTGAGGGGGAATTACAAAATTTGCAGTGCTGATTTAAAAGGCAGACGAAGCTGAATGTGGGATTAAACTTCATGCTTTGTCTCATCTCATACCTTGAAAAGCCGAGGGAAGACATCTGTGGGTTGACCTCTGATGACGAACAGGCGAGAGTTGAGTTTACGCAGGCTGGCATCCAAGTCCTCTAGAGACTGCAACAAGAACCTGAAAACCAATAAAAGAAAATATTTCTTTGTATCTCTTTGCATAAGTCACATTAAGATTATTATCTTTGTTCATGGATGACCTCTAAAATATTTTATAGCTCAGCTTCTTGACAGGCAATTTCTGCCTAATTAGAATAGAACTGAATGTAAATAAGCATATTGTCGTTGCACAAGCATAAACAATAAAATTCCTTATTCGTTTCATGAGAGATTGACAGAATGAATTCCATGTGTACACACACACACACACACACACACACACACACACACACACACACACACACACACACACACACACACACACACACACACACCACAATTCAAAACAGGCAAACACATTTGCCTTGTTACGCATGAGAAAATATGAGAGTTGCATGATGGGTAAGCCTCTTTTTCCTCTCTGGATCACCGCTTGTAGAATACCGCACCTTGACAGCACAGACCGTTATGATTCTTTACGATGGTTGTTGAGCCAAAAGAAAGAAATTATTCCAGCAGTGAAAATAGAAACTCACTGTATATCAGGTGCATTTGTATGAGGGAAAAGCACCAAAATCCAATCAAGGGAAGAAAAAAAATCACGCTTGCTGTGTGATTTTAAGACTAGATGAAATGGCAGTTGCCTAATAGTTAGTAAGAAAAGACATGCTGTATTGTGTTGTTTCTTTTGCTTGACAAGGAAACACATTAGGAGGACCTTGAAATCTCTTGCATCCTGTATGGAAACTCAAAGCCAAATAGCAGGAAGCTGATCACCTTAATCTCTAGATTTGTGGACTAAAAACACTGGACTAACTGTTTGACAAAAAGAACCCCATGCATCTAAAATCTTGAGAGCCCCTGAAGGCTAACTATGACTGTTCAAGTCAAAGTCCCCTTAGGTCATGAAGACATTCGCTCCCAAAACCTTTTTTTTATGGCTGGTTGTGCTTAATGACTATTACACATCGAAGAGGAGAATAAAAACTACCAGAATATGGTCTGAAAAAGGTTAATTAAATACAGTCAGGACGCAAAATCCCAAATAATCTGAATAATTCAATTTAGAGGAAATATAAAAAGATTCAAAATCAAAGTTGTGCTTTAATGTCATATGAAACTAACTACATCAAACACCACATGGGAAGGAGGAAGAACAGACCAAATCCAAACAAGAGCGATGATCTGATAGGAGTGTAAATAGGGTGTAAATAGCAAGCGGCAGTGACTGAATAAACTTGTTGGTGGTCAAGTGAGTGTTAATTTGCTGGAAGTCAAAGTGATGTGGGATGTCATGAAATAACGACCCATTGACCCTTTTCCCTCATTCTCAGCTCAGAAATGAGGAGCGAACTCCGCAGGTAGGACTAGTGATTTATACCATAATGACGGCTGGTTTGAGGCCTGAACATAAGGGGAAAAATCATCCCCTTTCATTATGGTAAAAGAATTTATCTATGAAAAGAAAAATAGATGACTAAAAAGGTGCCATTTTCTCTAATGATGAACAACAAATTTTCCATTTTAAATTGGTAATTGTTCAGCAAAACATCTAAAACATGTCTGATATAATGTAGAAAGAAATCTATAAAACTTAATATATTTCTTTGCATGCATGATTCAATCAAATTTTATTTTGGTACAAACAAATCACCCTTAAATTTTAAATCAGAAAACATTAGTCAGAGCAATGACCTGCACAAGTGATACAGTCAAAGCTGAAACTGAAAGACAAACACAGAGACAAATAAGATCTTCGAGCACTATACCGTCTGAACACGAGTCATGGCTGACAGCAATAAAAATTCTAACAGACAACCAAACCAAACCAAACCAAACCAAACCAAACCAAACCCCTACCTGCACAGAAAAATCAAATTGAAAACAAGTACGATTCTTCATGTGTATTTTTCAGTGTTGCCCTACAGAGATGCTCATTAGAACCTGCACACAGGGATGAATTATTTTCAGTTTCTCTCTTGAAACAACATCCAGCCAAGGAAAAAAAAAATCTGTGCTTTGGCTGTAAAAAAAAAGGGAAAGACAGCTGTGATGCGGAAAGAAAACCAAACACTGATCTACAACACACAAGTAATATTAAAAGAAACACAGTCGGATGGATAATGGTGTGTGGGCTTTGGTTTCTTTAGGGGTGTACTGTACAGATTCAAATCTGGGCAGCAGCACTGCACACAACCGGCAGGCACACGAGTTACATTTCACTCATTCAATTGTTCTTCGACAATTTAAGATAATATAGCTTCATATTTCCGATCTACCAATGAACACTTCGATGTGGAGATAGTGTGATATCTATATGATAGATCATTTTTGGTCTAGTACTGGCTACGTCAACATCATTTACTGCCAATGGTCAGGTAAGCACCTTGCATGGCGGCTCTGCTGCCATCGGTGTCTGTGAATGGGTGAATGTAATCCAGTGTAAAGCGCTTTGAAACTGCAAGGGGGTGAAAGCGCTATAAATGTGGAGACACTTACCGCATATCATACTTAAAGTTTATTGTAACACCTGGTGCCTAATTGACAAATGCCACAAGGAACACTGAAGACCCACGCAGTTAAAAAAGGGATGATTGACAACACTGCCATTGCTTTGGCTCCACTGCTGGTAATAAAAAAAATAGCATCAGACAAAACAAATTAGATATGTGGACTGAAAGAGACAGCCATAGTATTTGAATTGAGCCAGGAGATAAACACAGATATCATATTAGATGAGAAACAGTGGGGAAATAAACAAAACCCCAAAAAAGAAAAAACACTTCTATCACCTTCATGAATTTAAGCTTGTCTTCTTAGTTCAATTTCAGTTTTCTTGGAAAGTAACTGCTTATCCCAATTAACAAATACAGCATGGTGTAACTCTTGAAGGAATTACACACAGGTGCACTTTTGCACAAATCTGGGAAACATTTGTCATGGAATTGGATGGTGTTTATTTCCTTGTGGTGCATAGTCCTGCTTGTGCATTTCTTCCAAACATGTCCTATTTTACATCATGATTAGGCTACAGATACAAGACAAGCGCTAGTCTGCACGTGGATACCTGCTGATGTTGGTTTGACGATGACAATAACTTGTACAGTGAACTAACAAAATCCAAAGTTAAGATCTACACCATTTATTACCGATCTATTTTGATTTCAACACATCATGTGTATTTAGTTGAATTTACCTCGAATGTTTGGGTTGGGACACTGTCAGTGAGATGTACATTAAATTTTAAACATTTCATTTTCAAGCTACGACAATTAACATTAAGGCATCTGCTTAGACAGAGTCAGTTGGCTTCAGCTCATAGTCCAGTTAACCATCAAATACAGAATCGAAAATAGAAAAACAAATACTCAATGGGATACTTTCTATTTTTTAGTATGCTGCATATCAGATGATGTATAAAGTTTTAAAATGATTCCAAACATGCCGAATAATCTGTATTTGCTTGCAACTGGTCTCAAGGTGTGTCAACATAAGAGCCACGTTTGTTTTGTAGGTCTTAATTGGAGAGATCGTTCCTCCAATTCCATTTAACAATGACCTCTTTGAATTCCCGCCGCGTTTGGAAGCGCGACATGCCCGGAACATCTGCAACGGCATTGGCGTCCACCCACTTTTTACGTCGTCTATAGCAGGCTGCAGCCCCTCCCTCTTACCTCCACCTGTTGATTCCCACGTTTGAGGATCCTGCAAACCAGGGGTCCAAGATGTAGATGCAGCGCAGAGTGCCCGCACCCCGGATGGAGTCCCTCAGAGAGGGGTTGTCGTGCAATCGCAGTCCCTTTCTGAACCAGTGGATGGTGTTGACCACCATCTCGCCCACTTGCGTGGTCCCCAGTGGGGGGATTAGAGAGAGGGGGGGTGTCCCCACGGCGCAAACCACAACCGAAGGCAAAAAGCGTTTGCAAAAAAAACTAGTTAGATGTCCATTTGTTTCGGGTTGCTAATGTTAGCTTTCAGCCTAATGACTTGGTTGAAACGAGAGTTAACCTTGCTCCATGGAATCGTCCACTGAGTTGAGTCTTGTGCCCGGTCGTGGCCGCATGTGTAACAATACAATTTGGGACAAGCAACAAAACAAAACAAAAAACGAACAAATAAAAACTGAAGTTTTCCCAAACAGCCCACAGACGGCGTCGTAAAGACACGTAGATTCGACCCGAGGCGTTTACATCCAGCCGCGCAGTTATCCTGAAGGCTATCCCGTTAGACGTCGTAAAATCCCATCCAACCTCGGCTGGACGAACACAAACATCTGTCGTCGTTATCCAGACGGTTACCGAATATAATTCCGACTAAACTGGATCCAGCGCCATGTTTCTCTGTAAATAAATTGTATGTGAAGCCAACGTAGTTCCACTGCCATGCAAGAACACTCGTGCATCAACATCTCCTCCCACACGACACGCGGGGCGGAGCGGAGCGCTTCGATTGGGCCCCATTGGCTGTTATACAACCCTCGTCTTGTCACGTTTCCATAATGTGCTTCCTTGGCTCAGTTGTCTCGCCTTAAATTGTTACATCTGAGAGTTTTGCCGTGTACTCGAAACATGTTGTGTCAAAGACGAGTGTCTCGGAGTTGCATTCGTAGAATTCTAACGTCTAGAATACTCGATAATAGCAGATGCGGACGCTTGAGTGAGTTACGTATTACAGAATGAAATACCCGGATGAGCACATGTCCGGCAGCGAGGCCTGACTGCCACTCGGCGTGCTCGATATATTGACCGGCGTGCACCGTTTAAACATCAACAGTGGATTCGTTTACGACTTGAGCGAGTCTGTTCAACTCCGCCCGCCATAATCGGTCGTGTGAGACAAATTAAACGTTGTATACTAATAGCTGACTTTTAGTGATAATAAAAGGCTCGGGTTTTAATACACTACTGACATAGAGTTATATTGTTTAATGTTGTGTTAAGTTATGTTAATTGCTTCTAAACTTCACAATAGATTTGTATTACGGACATTTTGAATTTGCACGATTCTAAAGCAACTAATATCACAACAGTCCGCTCTGCAAGGCATGAATAATTACCATTACTGAGCTCTAATAACTGCTATACTTCATCTTCATCAATCGGTATCAGCACTCGTTTCTAAGTGGTATATCTCAGCCTTTCTTACACAAACCAGCAGTTTAACTTGCAACGTCTTTGTTCAAGCCTCTCTTTGAGCATCCACCCTCATTTCTGGACTAAAGTTTAGTCATTGGGCCTCCTAACCCACATGATTTTTTTGATATACGACTACAATAAAGGGCCGACCAGACAGGGTAAATAAACGCAAATAAAAGGACAACCGAAACATTTCGCGCCATGCCTAGTTGTGCGCTACACATTGCACTTTTCAATTTCAACACTAGATGGAAATGTTTCCCTTGCATATTTGCATGCTTTGGCTGTTGCATAATTTCGCCGCCCATAAGAGGGGAGGTATGTGCCTCTATTATTATTAAGTCTTCTTTTCAAAAAGATTAGGGCAAAGCAACAACAACTCAGGATCATAAATGAACCCTGGGTTGAATTGATCAGCCTTTATAGATATTAGATAAAAGCAGGGTTAGAGGAATTTAAGTAAGATGAAACAATAAAAAAAATATTTTGAACCTTTTGTGGAGCACTCAAAGGAACCATTACAATGTAATGGAGGACACTTTTTATGAATCATTTTAATAATTTTGATCATTATTCACATTGTTCAATTGCTGATACTTCCACATTTCTTTCTGTCACTTTCTGACTTTTATCATGATTATGATGATGATGATGATGATTATTATTATTATTAGCATGATCATTCATAGTACTATAATCAGCTCGATTACTATTTATATTCAAGTCTTCTAATGAGTCACAATATGAAATAGCCAACATGTTGAAGTATGTAAGATCATTTCTTTTTTTGTTGCAAATCATTTCTACCCATGGTGAGCATGTCAGATAGTGTGCGTGAGACATGCACCGACTGATACAGACTGAGGGATTGTCTTAACATATGTTATGTCATCCCACAATAAGTATAACTCAATCCTGTTGTTGGATAGAAACAGTGTTCCAAAAAAAAGATGTAACTGAATTAAATACATTGCTTTACATTGTAAGCTCAAAAAATGGGATTTACTGTATTTGGAAAACATTTTATGTGTACTACCCACCCCTGCCTTGTAAGAAATGTGCTCATGTAAATATAGTATGGGCTGTTGGACAGACAAACTCGTGTAAACCTTGACCAGTCTTCATCCTCATCCCTGACAATCTGCCTGTTTACCAGTTATCTAATTTCTACAGGTCCCTGCCCCCCATCCGTGAGTCCCCTCTCATCCATTTCTATCCAGCTGGGTTGTGTGTCTAGCTCCTCTCAAAGTACAGCATTCTTGATTCAAACATGTTTGCTTTCAATGTTCAAACCATCCACAGCCCACCTCCTTGCAGAGAGAGATGTTCAAAAGAAGGTCATCTCAGACCTCTATATCACATTAAAACACCAGTGAATTATTGAAAAGTCTGACTAACCCTTCATCCCTTTGGCCTCAGTAAAAGTATATACTTTTGGTTTAGAAATTTAAAAAATATTATCTAGAGGGAAAGCAGTACCGTGGAGAAGCCTCATGCTGATACAAAGAGAGAGAGAAAAAAAGAGCATGTTCATAAAATAAATACAGATGGAAAAGAGCAAATCAATTGGTTTATTGTGATAAGAAATAAGACTTTAAATCTATAACTGACATCTGACACCACTGTCAAAACAATCATGGATTGCTTTATTTGATTCACTTGATTGACCCTCTTGGGATGGCAGGGCCTGAACACCTCTTCAATTCAATCAACTGTTACTGTATTTTCAGTATATCTCTTGGACAAAGCACTTTAGTAAACCTTGTTTGAAATCTACTTGACTGTGCCAGAAAGCTGGGTTTTAGTCTTGAGTCCCTGTGCCATGGTGGGGACCTAATCGACAAACTATTCCAATTTATCATCGATTTGCCTTCTAACCGACAAAGTGGTGCGGTGAAGGTGTCCACATCGGGTGCTGTGTTCTGCATATTTTTGCTTTCACTGTCAGCAAGTTCACGTTGCTGACCTTTAAAACTTGATAAAACTATAATATCTTCCTTTCCTGCTGCCTTTTTTGACACTTGGGTTTCTTTGCTGAATTGTGCGCATCTGCATGCTCTGCCACATCAGCCACAGGAATAAAAATCACAAATAAGACTTTTACTTTCTTTTTCCAGGTTAGGTGTCTGCAGGTTGAGTATATGATTTCCGCTCTGTTACAAGTTACATTGCTGCTGTGGCATGTGATAAATATTGTAATGCAACTTATAGGGAATTTATGAGGATCCATGAGCGTTTGACCCTGGAGAAGCAACTGAAGTTTGGCTACGAAACACCAGGACTTGCTGTTGCTCCGCAAAGACTCGACATTCTGTTTTTCAGTCTCTGAAGTGCAGAGTCAGTACAACAGATCGGGGAATAACTTTCAACTGCTCGTGTAAACGTGTGACCACCAGTTGGCGTTATTTCCAACCTTTTTTTAAAAAGCTGAATATAGAATTTCTGTGAAACTATGCATGTCTTTACTTTTATTTTTTTACGTTTGAAGATTATAGATACGATCCATTATCAGAGACGAAATCATCCAAAATACGTTACTTTTGAAGGCATTTGCTCTACCTGATTTATTGAAATGATCATTTTTTCATTTTTCAGCTTGGCCTTTTATCTGATTTGGCAAACAACCTGGATGATGGATTTACCTCCAGGATGAACGCAGAGAGTTCCGCGCCAGCTTATAAATTGTTCTCTCTCATTTGCCGACTCTGTCAATCATGGCTTCCTTTAAGTTAGTGCCACGAAATCCCTGTGGACAGAGAGGTCTTCTGCGCTCAGGTGCGAAGACCTGACAACCCAGGTTGGACTCTAACAGTGATCCCAGCCAATGACCTTGAAAGTCAGTCCGGATCTTTACTTCGAGTTCTCCTCCAGAGCAACGCGAAAAGATATATTATGCATGCAATCTATTATTAATGGTCTTGAGTCATGTTACGATCTGACATGGGGCCTCCGAGAAGATATCTCTACGGCCTGATCCTCCCGAGGACTTGTCCTCTGGACAGGGTTTTAAAATAGAGACACCTTCATTGGCACATGATTCGCCCTTCGTTTACAGTCCTTTTGCGCATTGAATACAAAGAATTCCGCTCGAAATCAAATTAAGAACAACCACTTTGCGCCGTGTTTACGTCCACCTTTTATTGATAAACACTGCCGAGGGCCACCTCGCGGACCCTCCATCGGTTCCGCAGAGTGGACCAATCAAAACCCTCGGTCGTCGCATCTCGAGATCCTATTGGCCGGGAGCTGGCCCGCCCGCCCACCATCTGTCAGCCGCTGCGGTGCCGGAGCCAGGAGGCTGCCTGCAGACGCGCCGAGAGAAACTCGCCAACTTTACGCCGCAGCCTCGGAGGGACTTGGGCGAAGGAAGAAAAAAAAAAGAAAAGTGAGCGCAGTTGGTGCATGGCTTCCCCCTCGCGTCCCCCTCGCCCCGACAGCGATGAGGTGCAGCCATGGCGAGGAGTAGCAAGTCAGTGGCGAGGACCCTGGAGGATTTGACGCTGGACTCGGGTTACGGTGGCGCCGCCGACTCCTTCAGGTCTTCCAGCGCGTCGCTGTGCTGCTCGGAGGCACATGGCGGGAACCAGTGGCATTTGACGGACTCGATGCACAGTCGCCACAACAGCCTGGACACTGTTAACACGGTCCTGATCGAAGACGCCGAGATCCTGGAGTGCACCGGGCAGTGCGCGAAACTACCCGAGCTTGAGGATGTGCCCTGGAGCCTCGGGGAAGTGGCGAGCGCGCTGGGCAAGGACGAGGAGATCAGCCCGCAGACCACCCCCACGCAGGACGTCCTGCTCCGGCTGTCGGTGCTGGTCGGTCGGGCCCTGGTCCGAGTGGCCAAGGAGGCGCAGCGGCTGAGCCTGCGCTACGCCAAATGCACCAAATACGAGGTCCAGAGTGCCGTGAGGGTCGTGCTGTCGTGGGTCGTTTCCACGGGCTGCGTGGGCGCGGCGGTCCGCGCCCTGTCCCTCTACAACATGAGCACGGAGGAGGACAAGTTCAGCCGCGGCAAGTCGGCGCGCTGCGGGCTCGTCTTCAACGTGGGCAGGTTCTTCCGGTGGATGGTGGACAGCAGGGTGGCCGTGCGCGTCCACGAGCACGCGGCCATCTACCTGGCGGCGTGCGCGGAGAGCCTCTTCCGCGAGGTGTACGCGCGGGCGCTACGCGGCGCGCCGCCGCCGCTGCAGCCGGAGCGGGACAACGGCGTGGCCGCGCTCACCGTGGACGCCCTGGAGCAGGCCGTTAACGCCGACGCGGAGCTGTGGGGGTCCCTGCAGCCCTGGCAGCACCTGATGTGCGGGAAGAATGCCAACGGTGAGTACGCGTGCGCCATTTGACCCCTGCGCCCCACGAAGACGCGCTCAAGCGTCTCGAATACTGGAGATGGCATTGGGTCGTCCCCCTCTTTGGCTTTGGGTGAGCGCACAACTTGATGTTACCGCACAGTGTTGTTAGAAAGTGATGGAAGTACTCGGGGTCAACAGTCCAGAGCAACGGAGAGTGTGCAGAAGAGGTGAAGAAACGCATCCAAGCCGGTTGGGCTGGAGGGAGAAAAGCGTCAGGGGTAATGTGGGTTAAACAGTTTCAGCAAGAATGAAAGGAAAGGTGTGCAAGACGGTGGTGAGACCAGCGGTGCCATGCGGTTGGGAGACAGTGGCATTTAGGATCAGACGGGGAGCAGAGTTGGAGCAAGCAGAGATGAAGATGATAGGGTTCTCTCTGGGTGTGAGAGGATGGATGGCAGCAGGAATTAGTCCGTCAGAGAAACAGCGCATGCTAGATGTTTTGGACATAAGGTCAGAGAGGTCAGACTGAGATGCATATGAATATATGAATATATTGGTAGAAGGATGCCGGGGTTGAAGCTGTCAGGCAGGAAGATGACCAAAGAGAATATTGATGGATACGGTGAAAGAGGACATGAAGTTAGTTGGTGTGAGCAAAGAGGATACGGAGAATAGGGTGGCATGGAGGAGGTTGATATGCTGTGGCGACCCCTGCAGGGAGCAGCCGGCAGGAAAAGAATATCAGAAAAATGATGCAAGCAGGTGCAAAAGTCATACCGTTCAGCCTAATTCAAAGGTCACGATTTGAAACCTATCGATAGATGTAAACTTTTCATAGCATTAAAGAGCAAAAAAAAAAATGTTCATTTAATTCTACTTGTCTAAGTATGTAGAGTGGGAAGGGACGCTGGAAGTGTGCCCGCCTTCGCTCTCAGTCAGGATCTTTAGTCCTCATGAATGTTGCGGTCTTGTAGTACCAGCACATCTGGTCTTCTGTTCCGTGTTGGACTGCAGATGTTCCCCTCTGATATCCCTTTTAAGAGCTGTTTTCTTTTCCACACACACACACACACCGGAGTAGAGCGCAGTTACCACTTACTTTCCTGCTTCACTGTGAATTTCCACTGAAGCCCTGCAAATGTGAACCGAGACAAGAGACCGGTTTTTGGTACCCACAGTACTACCTCTGGTCTTTTCACATCAACGCGGCAAGTGTTAGGACGCAGTTCTTCGGGGCGTGCCGGTGATCGTATTCAGACTTCCCCATCGCTCCACTAGCAATACATCACCAGCTGCTCGAACACAGGCTCGCCCCGCTTCTGATGGATGTTGTAAAAATGCTGCTGTGGCTCCCCTTGCAACAGGTTTATGTAATGAAAGGCCTTGGGGGACCTATGTACTATCATGCATTATGCAGAGTGATGTGAATAAAAGTGAGTTATGGAGTGAGGGAGAGATGGAGAGACAGGAAGACACAGAGAGAGAATATTTGGAAAATTGTATCTGTATTAATCAATCGCTAATAGAAATTTTTATTTCACCAGATATTCGTTAAAAAGGTGTCACGCATACACACACACACACACACACACGCACACAAACACACACACGCACACACACACACACACACACACTCTCACACCCAGAGAATGAAACACGCGCCTAGACCCACACTCTC
>CAAKHD010009357.1:18785-82151 GCA_901007705.1 Fistularia tabacaria | reverse complement strand
TCACAGCTCCCGCCTGGACAGACAGACGGACGGACGGACGGATGGACGCACACACACACACACACACACACACACACACACACACACACACACACACACACACACACACACACACACACACACACACACACACACACACACACACACACACACACACAGAGCCTCCCTCAATCTGTGCCCTTGTGAATGAAACAGGTGTCTGGGTCACGATTATCTTAAGCTGACTAAATGAGTGTTATGTTTCAAATGAAATGACGTGGTTGGTTCACATATCACAGGTGAAGGGATACGACCCTTGCTTTATGTGAAAATGATCATTTTGTGATAGTTTTGTTCTTTTTTTAGACAATTTCTTAGCTTATTCGTGATATCTGATCTGATTACGAGTGAAACAATTCAATCCAAATATATGAGTGAACTGTTTTGTGGCTGTCAGTAAAAAAAAATATATATATATCTTTAACTCTACCTCTCACTAAAGAAGGGATATTAATGGTAAGTGGTCTCCACTTTCATCACCTTGTGGTTCCAAAGCGCTTTCCACTGGACTACATTCACTCATTCACCCATGGCGGCAGAGCTGAAATGCAAGGCACTAACCAGACCATCAGATGAAAGCTCGGAGTCTTGCCTGACAACACTTTGGCATGCAGATATGAGCCGAGCATTGAACCGTCAACGGTCCAATTGGAGGCGTACCTGCTCTACCAACTGAACCACAGATGCAGTTTTATGGGAATTTTACTCTCGTAACACCTCTGAGTTTAAAAAGTGCTGGAAAAAGGAAAAAAAAACAACCTACCACTTACAGGGAGTAACTACGGACAGAACTCTGTGTCCTTTGAATTGTGCTGTCTCATCAGCTTCAGCTCAGTTTGATACCTGCCTCGGCCTCACGATTTCCTCTCTCTCAAACCTGAATGTCATTCATTCATTTATTAAGTACGCCGTTTATCCTGCACTCAGGGTTGGGGGTGTGTGAGCCTATCCCAGCTGTCGTTGAACAAGAGGCCGGATTCACCAGTTCGCAAGTCGATCGCAGGGCCACATACAGAGACATACAACCATCTACTCTCTAACTCACACATCTGGCCAATATAGGGTGCCCAACGAACCTACTGCATGCTTTTGGACTGTAACAGGAAACCCACGCAGACACAGGGAGAACATGCAAACTCCACTCAGAAAGGCCCCGTGTCAGACTCAAACCAGGGACCTTCTTGCGCTAACCACCGTGCAACCCTATATGAATGTCACATTTCATTTTTTTACTTATATTTGTTATGACCAATGGTTTTTATTATATCAATATAATTAATATTTTCACCTTGCATATTGCTGCATTGGATGCAAAAGTCTCATTGTCAACAAGTTTACGCCAACCAGCATTGCTTCCTCTCTGTTAGTGTCTCTCTATTTGTTTCACGTGTTATCTCCCTGCATGGATGATATTGCTTACCGTCTCAACTGAGGCAGTGTTGAGAAGAAAAACCCTGTTATTGATTTTCATCGCAAAAGTCCTCCGACTGCTGACACAGCAGCTGATATTACGCATTTTGTGCTTCCCCCGGATAGATTGTGCACAGATTTTGAATTGATAAGATTATTCAAAGGTCCTTGCAAAGCAACTGTCCTAAAAAAGTGAAGCAAAGAATGCTCAGTATGATTACTCAGCACAACCAAAATCGAATCCAGTTGATCCACTGGCCAATTGCTTGCTTAAGGTGGAGGGAGGTAACTGAATGGTCAACAGTTTTACCACTAGTCTGGAAAAATCAGGATGGGGGATAAGTGACATATTTCAAAAATCATCTGATAACAGCAATTATCTGCGATGCAACTACATCAACTTACTCAGCTTACGTAACTGG
The DNA here is from genome assembly GCA_901007705.1 of Fistularia tabacaria. NCBI lineage: Eukaryota > Metazoa > Chordata > Actinopteri > Syngnathiformes > Fistulariidae > Fistularia > Fistularia tabacaria. The sequence goes on along the minus strand of CAAKHD010009357.1, from coordinate 80,280 downwards.
TTAATGTCACCAAAAATATGGAAAAAAAATAGGGGTGGTTGTTGAGTGAAACGTCCATCCACAGATCCATCCATCCATCGGGTATCGCTTATCTTATTCAGGATAGTGGGGGAAGTTGAAGCTTATCCCAGCTGCCATCCGCGATTGACTGGGGACCAGGCCACATAAACAGACAGACAACCACACACTCTGTCATTCGCACATCTGGGCAATTTTCCCAATTTTTCCTGTTAACCTGTTTCTTTTTTTCGGACTGTGGGGAAACCCAAGCTGACACAGGGAAAACATGCAAACTCCACACAGAAAGGTCCCCTGTCGGAATCGAACCAGGGTCCTTTGTGCTGTGAGGCCGAAGTACTAACTCTGAGTGAAACATATTGGGCTGTAAATGATGTCAGTTATTGGCATTCCATGGCCAGAATGTAATGTTTTAGCAAATATGCCGATCCGCTGTGTTTACATGAGGGATGGTTGTATGTTTCAAACTCTAGTCAAATTCAAACATCAATCAGACCCATCCAATATTTGCAAAAAAAAAAAAAGAGAAACCCGCGTTCCCACTCTGAGCTTATCGTTACTCCAGCATTGTATGTTCTGTGCATAAAAGCAAATTCAGATACTCTATCCCGTGAAACAGGGCAAGATTTATCGGCTGGTGATAAGCTTCATCGGCATTCTGCAAACCTTCTTTGGCAGAAGCCTGGACTATAATGGACTTCTATTTATAAAGAAAACCCCGGAGATCCAGCTTTAATTTGCGCTACCTATTGACAAATAGAGCAGAAAATCAAAGGCTAATAGACTTTAGAAAAACAATGGTGGTTTTACAATACAAGAAAATAACTTAGGAAGTTAAATGTGGTATTCATAGAGTACATCTGTCTATTTATGGCTCTTTAAGCGGTGATTAATATGATTTAAGCATGAATGTTTTACAGCGAGCTGCCCTCGGAGGATGACCGATCACATTAACCGTGAGAGTTCACTATCCACCGCATTGGCGAGGCTTTCGAGGCGCGACCTCTCAACCTCAAGCAAGCGGCTCTTTGAGGGAGCCGAGACGTCATCTGTCGTCCGTCTGTACAGCTAGTCAATCAGAGGGCGCGTCGACCCTCAACCGAGCCGCAAGCCTGAGTAATCGCATCCCTGCATCTATCCATCCGTTTTCTTTCAAGGCAGTAATTGAGGTGACCCAGCATTGTGTGAAGGGCTTCAATATTCCTGTCCGTAGGAGTGAAGAGTTCATCTGTGATTAAACGGTTTATACGAAAGAACGCCCGGTTTAAGTGTTTTTTGGAGGATTCACATGACACGCTCCGCCACGGGATCAATAACGTACCTTCTGTTTTATGACGTCTGTTCTCACCTACTGCGTTTCCATGGTGGCTCATCTAGCATATGGCGGGCCTCATGCTCATGCGCGTGCCCGCACACACACACACACACACACACACACACACACACACACACACACACACACACACACACACACACACACACACACACACACACACACACACTTCAAGATGTCAGGGGCTCCTCTCATCACGTCTGACTCAGTGTTATTTGCAGGTGGGTGTTGGGTTTCCCGTCTATCCTGTCAGAACAGGATTGTACTCTATACGATGGAACATTTCTTATAGCCCCCACAAGACCCAGGAATAGGTCGATTCTTCGCTTTCTTAAACAGCAGCAGCGGAGACAGGATTTCAAAACACACTTTATGTTGCTTTAAGAAAAATGCCAGCCTTTTCAGGTTTAAGACAAAAATGTACCTCAGTTTTTCCAGGACCATTTGGTGATGGGTGAATTCACAATGACAGATGGTTTTAAACATACCGGCAATGAAGTTAGCACTGCATATGTTCACTGATGCAACAATGCATTTGCATCATAGTTCACAAAATATTACAACAAATTGAATCATAAAGAATAAACAGAAGACAGGATATTTTCTTTTATGCCTAGTAAATTTGACGTATTAAGTACCCCTCTTATGTGTCTTTTTTTTTGTTCTTTGTCATAAGATTAATTGTTTTTCGCTTTGCATCGAAGTATTATATGTGTATACAGGGCTTGAAACCATGACGCAGTTTGGACATTGATAATTTTCACTTTACAGTGAAAACCAGGTTTTTAAGGAGCGAGCGCGGTAGTCTCAGAGACAGATCCGGTTAGAGATGCATCTTGAACAAGTCTGATGTGAAAGGAGGAAGTAGCGGGGGAGAATTCTTTGTCATGGGAATTTTTACAAAAGACAGAATAGGAAGTTGACGTCATGTATTGTTTTCCACTAGGTCCTCTTGTAAAACAGAGAATGGAAGGGGCAACTGGCATTTTTTCATATTCTGGTATTGGAATTGAATGTTTTCATAACAAAGTATCAGGTATTTGTGCTTATCTCAGCATTTGATCTTGGAATATTGACATTTTTTTGTATTTATATGTGGAAGAAACTCTGGATTTTCCCCATTGCAAAGGGCTTCCTCACAGCCACCAGCTAACTGAATAGTCGAGGGACTCCATGTTTGAGACATGGATCTCATTGTTGTTATTTTTTTCTAGCAGTTGCAGGCAGCAGTGACTGCGCCGCCCCGCCTGCCACCTCGCACGGATGAGACTTGAAACATTTAGACGGTCAAAGAGCCAGAAATTTTCCCGTGCAACCAGAGGAGAACATAACAGACCTCAGTTTAACTACATTTATTTATGCAATGACGTGTTTGAGAAAAACGGTCAGTAAACTTTTCAGTGATAATATTACATGAATAAGTGGTTGTGTCCGCTCCAAAACTGAGTAATCACAGACTTTTTTTTTTATACCGTGCTGGACACTTGAAATAATTGTAAGTTTTGTCATTTACTGAACCTTAGACAAAATCAATTGTAAATACAGTAAAACATGTTTGACTATATGATTTTTTTTGTGGAAATACGCACACCTGTATGGTTACAAAGACCATTGATGAAAATCGGGTGTCAGAGCCAGGCCTATTTTAGCCCGCCACTTTCCATTTAGCATGCCGAGGGAAAATCATCATAGCAGACATTTACACGTATTTCCTGGAGAAAGAAATAAAAAAATACCAGAGCACAGTCTTAATAGAAATTCATTCAGCTGCAGTTTGTATCACTGCTGCAATTTGAGATGTAAACCTGTCGATGGGTATGAAACAACTTCTTTCCACCCCCATTGTACATTTTCTTGCTTGCGAACCCTCCCTTTTGATCACCTAGGTTAATGGATGCGATTTCCAGCACGCCCTTCTCCTTCAGTTTTCTCAAAAGGCATTTTTGTAAATGTAGAAAAAAAAGCACCAAATGGACGGGTAATTTTTTCGTGATGATACTGAACAGCCTTCATTTTGGAACTGTAGCAGGATTTTTTTCTTTTAATAGCAGCCAAACAACCACAACTCTTGGGGGTGTTTGGATGCAGTTAACCGGACTCTTTAAAAATAATGTCAGCTCACAGTTGCGAAACATTGACACACAACTGTTCTTGCACACGGCTAGGTTCATCACTGGGGTGAAAGAGTACACGTCGCACCTCATTTACAGGTCTTTTGTTCCTTATTCAATCGTCTGCGTCCCTGTGAGGTCGGTGCCTGGTGCGCACATGCTGTGAGGAAGGCAGGCAGACAGGAATGAAGGCTGTCTGCTGAGGTACCACCCTGTGCCAGTGGAGACCAGTCCCCATTAAGTCTAGGATGGAGACGTAGCTTTGCTGGGCTGGGGAAACCCTAACACAGCATCTGGAAGTTGCACACATGGGACTAACCAGCAGGGACAGACGGATTCATGCGCACAGTCAAGGACACACACACACACAGTCACACACACTGCTTGAGTCACAGAGTCCAGGAGCAGATCTGGTCTTAATCGCGAGGCTGGGAGGGGAAAAAAGGAGAGCCGGATTGACATGGAGTCTGGTACAGAGGGGGGAGAGCTTGAGCCAAGCTTACTTCATTTGATAAAGAGGAGGCTGATAAATACTGTGTCATTTTTATGCACCTCATGCATTCCCACCTCCCCTGTATCACTAGCTCGAGGTTAATTCACGTCATGGTACCCGGTGAGAATCACCGTCCCAATGCAAAGAGAAAATAATTGATTATCCTGCGCTCTATCTTCATCTCACAGTTGCCATCCTGTAATGTAGTTTTGAGAAAACACAGCTGCCCCAAGACAGGTTTTCCGTAGATTTTTCTGATTCTCCCCCTTGACCTTTTTCTGATGATGAGGTGATCCAGCATGGTTTTGTCAGGCCAGATAGTGTGCGCTCATTTCTCAGAATTCCCCCTGGCAGCGTGTTCAATTTTTCCATTCATTCCCGACAGGTAGGCCCGCGCGTTTCCATTCGTCACGGGAGCTCCCCTTAGTCTTTGAGATAACAATCGGTCGAGTTATGCTTCTCCAGGTAAGCCGAGGTGGTGAGTTAACCTTCAGCTTTCTCCCTCCTAATACACACATGCTCAATGAGGAAGCAATTATTCTGCACGCTGTTGACTTGGGAGGAAAAGTAGAAGCGGGGGCGGGGAGGGGGTACAGTTGGCAAAGATCAGAACAGGAAAATCCAGTAAAGAGCCAATGGGTGACAGATGATCCACAGACAAGCCACGTCTTGGTGTGTCAGGAGGACGATACCCAGCAAGTGGATTCCATTTTAATTGTAACTCTATTCAAGTTTATAGAAACGAACGTTCTGTCTGGACAGGGCGGGTGTGTCCCGATGAGTCCGGATTAGACGTATCAAGATACGTGACACAAACTAACAGTGTTTTCTACGGGGGAAAAAACAAACACCTGAGTCATTATACCCCGTCTGCAGCCGCGCCAATGATATCTTCATTAAGAATCTGAAAAACATCTGTTTTTACACCTGGCTACCCTCGAGGTGTGTGTGAATCCGCATCTGGAAATGTCGTCATTCATCTGGGTCAGTCAGAATTTGAATTCCCTCCTAATATCGAGCAACATTTTAACTCTGGCCGAGGCTATGCTGTATTTCATGAATAATCTAGGCCACTATTGTGGTAGTGCAACAAATATTTACTTTCAGTTTGTCTGCTTAGCACCAGAGCAACTGAAATGCAACACATCTGTCAAATCCCATAATATGTGTCTGCGCCTGTAGTGCAGAGCCGAGAAACATTCACTCACGTGTGAGTGGGCATTCAGCCAGTAGTTGTGTGTGCGTGTGTGAAGTTTTGAAAATATAACCCAAGGTCTTTTTTTGTGTGTGTGCGTGTGTGTTAAAAAGAGCGACTGAAACTAATCCAGTGTCATCGGCTGGATTGATTCAAAGTGGCCGGCGTGACCTTTCCATTTGTGTGGACTTTGCCGGAGAGTTTGCACATTCAGTTTTATCCACGGCTAAAATGTCAATCGGGGAAATCTTGTAAGGATGCAAAACATTTAAAAAGTGAGCTTTGTTTGCACTATAATTCCCATTATTCAGAGGACATGCAAGAGAAATGTTCAAATTATTGGCAGACGTTTTCTTTCCCCTCACGCTCACACGAACACCCCTCCATTTAAGAGTCGAATTTAAAGTCGGAAAATACAAATTAATTTTTCTCTCGCAAACAGGAAGTGGAATCGCCCGACTTACAGCAGAACAATGAACGTGTTGTTGTGAAGCAAACCTTCGATTCATCGCGGGAAGTAAACAAACAATAGCAACAATAGCAAAGTACGTGAACTAAATCAATCTCCAACCCTTGCAAGGCTCAGAGTCAGAGAACACGCTTCATCATCACGCCTCCTTTCTGTGGGATCTGTTAGCAGCCTCTTTAATAGAGATTTACGTATGAAGGGAACACGTCTTGACAGGCTGCACTGCGCTAAACACTTTTTTATATCTGAAAACACAAGACTGAGCCACTCTCGCATCTTGTACAGATGTTATCAAACTTAATTAACTTGTCGGATGTAAGATTGAATCTGTGAGAGGTTCCTCAAGGGATCATTTTACAGTGGAGCGGTCAATCCCTAGAACACAGTTCTAAATAGTTCTTCATGGCTGCAATGTTTAACTAACGAAGATTTTAAAACTACTATTTCAAGAGACGAATACATTTCACATAACAATAAGTCATAGACATGGTATCCTTGAATACAGGATATGTGCAGTGGTGACTGTGGAGGTGGGATGTGCGATCATCGGGGACGTCATACGCTCCTGGTTGGTTGGAACGTGGCCGATTTAATTCAAAATTGAGTATTGAAAAAAAACGGCCACACACATCCACCTGAAAGGTTGGATACACATTTCATTACTCACCCCGCTGCCTTCACCTTGGCTTCAAGTTGTACACACGATGTGTCTGTAATTGTCGGACAACTTAAAGTGGGAGGGATCGCCGGCAAAGGCGAGAATGACAGCATCATTGTGAGATCCAGGTTTTTCAATTGTAGAGGAATGGAGTCAATTCTCCCATATCAACGCCATCTGGTTTCTACGGCAATGGCGCCTTATCGTATGTCAAATGGAAAATGTAATTCTCGCCTCATTCTGTTTAGCTCTCCCTGTTCTTTCCCAACAACTGTAAACTTCCCACTTTACCTAGCATGAGTGCGCCGTCATGCCCAACTCCTGTTTGACATTACGAGTACTCCGACACACTCCTGGTCTTTGGTGTTACACAAGCAGAAACCTGTCCTTCTATGCTCATGTTTAAAATGTTTAACGTGACACTTCTCAGTCACGTCTCCAGCATGCGAAAGTTGGGGCCCTGGAAGGAGAAGCGTACAGTCAAATGTGCAGGGAAATGTCATAAACACCCCGCTGTTTACATTAGCAATGATTGGCCAGAAACGTTGCAGATACAAATGTGGATGTGAGGTTAGATGTGCTGTACAATCCACTCCAACTAATGACTTATGCTCTGCTCTGCTGCTGGTGTTTTTACATCTGTAACTTTTATTTTGGGGGTTAAACCAGTCAGGTCGAAAACAAGAACGAGGGACAAGGCAGTCTTGGTCTGGCGGCCGATGACTAAAATGTCTTCGCAATATACAGCCCACCGTAGCATGCTGGAACACCAAGAAGCAGACGGGCCGTCCAGCTTCGAATGGCAATAATGATGAGCAGAATAGAAGGCTGCTTCCCACCCGGCACTGACGTCTGATTAAACCACAGACTTTGCACACTACATTGGATACATTTTTGACTTTGGAAAATAAAAATTGGGGTGCTCATTAAAGAAAAATAACATAATGGCATAATAATGGATTTTAACCACAGCTTCTTATTAGTTTCAAAGAGACCAAGACTCTTTCATTTAAAACAAAAATTCCTTTCATGACCCAGAGGTGTGACAAAAAAAAACATATCCCTGGAGACATAGTGCTATGCCTCCCCTCATGCCCAGCAGTTTTGTTGTCAAAACTTAAGTGTGTAACGCATTTTGGCAAATAGCACAATTGTCAGAACTCCAGTCTTTTCAGTGATCACAGGAAGTACGAGGATGCTCCCTGTTATACCAGGAAAAGAATGTGGGCATCGCTTTGGGTACCAAATGATGAAATGGTTGGTTTGTTCCATTTGACTGCGATCTCCTCACGTCCAACCCGTCGTTTGAAGCATCGACCTTCAGAGCTGTGTGTCACCGCAGGTATTTTCACCGAGCGAATGTCTAATTTCTATGCAATCAGAGTCTTAATCAGAGTAAGTGACCTTGAGGCAGCTTGTCGAGTAATTCCAACAAGACAATCCAGTTGCGGAGGAATTGAAGTTGCCGTTTTTGCATTTTAACTTTACTGTTCTGATTAAATCTGCATCCTGAACCTTGCATGTTTGCAGCCTTTGTTGTGGAGTGTCCGATCGCGTTTGTGTCGGACCCCCCCTTTGTTTTGGAGAGGGATCTTCAAGTGGGTTGTATTATAGAAATGTAGAAAGTCAAGACTTCGGTTCGGCCTGATAAATTAGCTTTGAAGAATGTCCTCGCTTGGGCTTTTTACTTTTAAACAGCTGGACATGGGACGTTTCCCCTCGATGTGTTCCATCAGAATATATTTGCCGCAGCCCCCGTCTGAACTGCTGGCATGTGGTACAGATTAGGACAGAAAAAAAGGTATATGCTTTCGTGGTTCATGACATTTTTTATGACTAACACATGCCGGGTTCTGCTTTTCTCCCAATTTCAGCCTGAGAGTGCATCAGAAACCTGGCAGAACAGCAACGGCACCGTGAGAGATAGACTGAGGCATTCCTTTAGAGGAATACCGAGATGTTACACAGTATATTTTGTTTGCACCGAGCACCTAAATACCTCAATCAAAAATAAAAAGAACTGCCTCACCTTTTTGGCCTTTGCACTGAGATCAGCTCTGCAAACATGTAGAATTTACATAATTCAAGAATCTTAATAGCCACAATAATCTCGAGGAGTCAATCTTTGGGTTAGAAAGGTCTGTAATTTTATATTAAAGTTGGATTGGGCGACTCTGTCTCAATGCGCAGGGGATTTTCAACTGACACCGGAGTTCAGCTCCGTGTTTCTGTCGGTTTTAGTTTTTTTTTTTTTTTTTTCTCGTGTCGTTGTGTTGATTTTGCCCTACGGGTTATCATCAAAGGCTTCTCTCCAGAGGCAGCGGTGAGCTTTATTTTCTGTTAAAAAAAAGAAAGCTCTAAAATCTTTTGTCTAATACATTGCAGAGGTGCCAGAGAGCACGAAATATTAAAAAGTATATTAACAGCTAGCTAGCAGCACATAGGCTGTTGTTTGGTGCATCGCCTGGGTAACACTATCAAACACCACCGAGTAGTCACTGACAAGCATTTCACAACTATTCAAAATGTAAAGTAGTTTCCCCTCCAAAGAAGAATTTTATGTAAACACTAGTGTTTTGTTTCCACAAAGCTGTAAATCAGGCCAGATTCTCCTTTTAGGTGTGTTATTAACTGCTATCAGTAACTCTAATATGGTACTTAAAACAAGCTTAATCATTTAATGGATTACAATGAGGATTATCTTGATCATTTGATTTTCTGCCATCCTCAATAAGTAACTAATCGACGTGTTTTTGAAACATACAAAATCAACGTAAATGTCTAGTGTTAAGAATGCATAATGGACTTGCTGTTCAGATCAGAGGGATTATAATTGTGATTATATATTATCTTCTGTAAAATGAACATGAAATTATTATATATGTATTATCATATATAATTATGTTATACTGTATGATATCATACTATATATCATATAATATTATGTCATAAATGTACATGTAAAATAATATTGTATATGGATTGTAGGCCAGTTGATTCAATATGAAAGTGTATCATGGCGGACCTTATGATATCGACAAATAGGATTTTTGTACAAATAAATCTGCGGATCTCCAAAGCTGGTGAAAAGAAGGTCAGAATGAAAGCAGCAGTTAACAGAAGTCGAGTTTAAAACGTCACATGGCGACAAAACAACGTGTTCAGAGGCCCCCCCAGGGAACCAAGCACGTTGTGAGGAGATGCCTCGGAATGATGATTGAAGAAGACGACGCTTTTAGAATGAGAAAGGATACTATCAAACATCTGTATCTATTTATTTTCAAACCAGAGGCTACTGGTTAACAGCAGTCAGGTGTCTGCCTGAAGTGTCAAAATGCAGTTTGCATACTGCAGGGCAGCAGCTGTTTTTTTTCTTTTTTTAAATTTATTTTAATCCTTTCATTATCCATTGCTAGTCCAGCAATCTCAGGAATGCAGTTAATAATCAGTTTGATAAACATGGTCTTGCATTCTCAACACAGAGAACTGCAGATTTACTATATTTCATGTAATTGGAATGGTTGGTGGTTCGATCCCCGACTCCTCCTGTCTGCGTGCCAAAGTGTCCTCTGAATCCCTTCTTTGCTCCCGACGGTCTGGTCAGTGCCTCACATGTCAGCTCTGCCGCTGTCGGTGAGTGAGTGCGTGTATGTGCGAATGTAAGAAAATCCAATGTAAAGCACTTTGGAACAGTAAGGTGTTAAAAGCACTGTATTAGTGGATTCCAAATTATATGGTGTGTTTTTTTTCTGATGTTACGCGGGTTGGTGGGTTAGTTATTTATTTCTTTCTTTTAAACTGCAAATTTACACAAATTACTGTCGGTACACAGAACAGGAGCACCCACACTTCAGCTGCGGCTACACCTCCAGCTGCAGCTCCAGCTCCAGGTACAGCTAAAGGTCAATAAATATGATTCAGCCTTTCTGTTGAGAATGGTTCACACAGATGTTGCATGTCTGTCTGGCAGGGAGGTGGCGGAGGAGGTGGTGGTAGGGGTGGGGTCACCGAGGAGACACACTATTGACGAGAACGGGTGTGTCAGTTTTGTACCTGCCAGCCATTTACCAGTGGAGCTTTTTAATGGATGCCTGGATCTTTTGTATGAATACATTAAAAATGTGTATGAACTTTTGGGAGTGATATGATTGTTTACTAAGGTGATTTCCAAGTGGGCTATATGTTTCAGGTTTTATTCATTTTGTTAAGGCAAGCTAATGTAGAAAAGTGTGAACAACTTTTTCATGACATGCCAAGTAGTGGGGTAGACATTCATCTTCAAAATGTTGTTTGGAAAGAAATTTATTGAAACATACATGATTAACTGAGTAAGTCAATCATTTGACATTGATTAAAAAACTATTTCTATTAATTTTTTCTGATATTCTTTCTCATATCATAGTGCTCAGAGATAAGATTTTTTATTGCAGCTTTTTCCTTTTTTTCTCCCCCCTTTGCAAAACTCCTACTTCTCGAAGGTCATTTCTTGCATATCTTCTCCAGTTATACCTTCTGTTTTTTGTTGTGCGAATTTAGCAAAAAGCCTTAACTGGTGAAGAACTGACGAAATTGCTTACTTTTTTAAAAACTTTTTTGGTAGATACGATAGATAATGAGCACTAAATAAGAAAAAAAAGTTTTTAAAAAATCTGTTTATACCTAATTATATTTTGATGGGTCAGACCAGCGGTCACGTTTGAAAAACATGTTTGAAGAATAAATCAAAAAACCTCTTGACAAAAGAGCTAAATTACATGCAGGGGTCCTGCACAAGGGGATATTTTAGAACCTCTATCATGGAATGCCAATAGAAAATGTAAGAGTAAGCCTCCTGTGTCCAAAGTAACTACTTCCACCAAGTCCTAAAAAACATTCTTGTATTGCCCATCCGTCCATATTTGCGTCAGGACAATCTCCAGAAAGGGCAGGGAAACGAAAGCCTCAAAAAAAGTCTCAAAATGTCATGCTGGTGAAATCCAAGATGTCAGTGATTGTGTTCTCTGGGTGATGGAGACTGGTAGCGAGGCGAACGTCTGTTCTCGGCGGCATTTTTACACGCCCGCGAAATTTACGACGGTCAGATGGAACGGATAATCCAAAGTGATGTTGCCGACAATTTTGAATGCAGGATGTTTATTTGTAATAAAGAGTGTTAAAATTCCATCACCAGTTCCCCTTTAGTGGGTGTATTTTGCACAACAATGGAGATTCAACTCAAAGGAAGGCCATACTACTCTAAGCCTGTACCTGCAGTTTCACTGAACTGTGAAACACCTTGAGCTGGGGGTTTCAACATAAATCTCCTGCTGACCCGGTGATGTGTGTATGTGTGTGTGTGTGTGTGTGTGTGTGTGTGTGTGTGTGTACACTTTGCCCTCTAGTAATGTCCTCTCACTGATCCTGATCATGTGGGCGAAAAAAAGACAGCTCTGGCCTTCCCCCGAAAGTTCTTGAAGCCATCTTGTTGTCCCGCACGTTTCTTAATCATCTAGCAATAACTTATGACACTCCACCGCAGTGCCTCTCTGCTGGCTTGGGATTTTAGGAGGACTCAGGGTTAAAAGACGAGCTGCCGCTGAAGTGCAGATCTTGTCCTTTTGCCCACTCTCGCCACTTGTTGCTGTTTGATAACAACGCTGGAGGCAGGACTTCTCATGGGCTGATGGGCGACGCTGACCCCGGTGTCAACCCCTCCAGCGGGGACGAAAAGTTGGGGATGCAGGGGGCATTGGGGTAACTATGGAAGTCCCAGAAAAAGATGAAATTCATATAGGCAGAGATTGGACAGTTCATCCAGAGAATTCCTCTGGGTGGTCTGCCCTTTGTCTTCATTGTTCCTCGCCATCCTCTCATCCAAAGAGCGAAAAGGCAAGAAGACATAATACCATCATTGATTTTCTGACGTACTTCAGCTTTAATGGATATAAAGACAAGGGCAGATTAATCTGCTTCCCTTGTGTAGACCCCCGGAGAGCACGCAGTCTCACCCCAGACAGTAGATGTGTCATTATTTAAGATTCTGCAGTGAAGTTTCGGGGTGCAAAATGTGCGCCCGCGTGTCACCGAGGCAGGTTAACCCCCCCCCCCCCAACCGCCTTGTTCAGATTGATATGGATGGTGCTGCCTGGTTCTCCAGAAACCCCATCCATACTGCTGCTCTAATATATATATATATATACATATATATATATCCCACACATATACTCACACATATGTATACTTTATATATCTATCCATCCATCCATTGTCTGATGCTTAGCCAGTCGCAGAGGCCACATGTGCAGAGAGACAACCATTCTAGCACTCACTTGGGGCAAATTTTCCAAATTTTTTCCAATTAACCTGCTGAATGTTTTTGGACTGTGGGAGGAAACCGGAGAACCCGGAGGAAACCCATGCAGACACGGGGAAAACATGTAAACTCCACACAGAAAGGTTCCCCGTCGGAATCTAACCAGGGTCCTTCGTGCTTTGAGGCCGACAGTGTGGAACAGTGTTTCGCACTTTCGGCCTAAATATTATTTAGAGAAATAAAAATAACAATAAATAGATAAATCTATATTTATATGTGTGTGTTTGTGTGTGTGTGTGTGTGTGTGTGTGTGTGTGTGCTAAAGAGATTGGGTGCTTGAAGCTGCTCTAGGATCTGATTTTCTTCGTGGATTCCAAACAGATATGAGTCATTTGCATATTGATTCTTGGCATGAGAGCTGTCCTGCTCCGTCCAGTCTCCACCCTTCAAAGGCCATGTTGCATTTCTCATTCAGGGGTGGAGGTCTTACTTGGGGCCAGGCATTTTAAGGGGAGCCCCACACTCGACTGAGTGGGTCGTTTTCCCTGCTATCAGTGAACCGTGGGCTTTTTCGTGCATGTTCGTCCGTACTTTTTAAATACGTCCTCCTTGCGATGCAGAATAAATCGTGTCCGGCTTATCTAACGATGTCTCCCTCTCATGGCCCGATTGTCAAGAGAAGAAATGTGCGGACGTAGCATGGGGAGATTGGGATCTGCTCGGGGATCGAGGACAGATAATTTATTCACTCACCGGCGGCTGACAAAGTCAAATTATCAAACTCATTTTCATATTTGAAACGCTGACATTGAAAAGCAGCTCAAGTCATGGAATGTGATTACGGACTTGAATTTCAAGTGCGATGCGTCGCGACATCTTCCGCGGGCTTTAGACTTCGAGTAATTTCACAATAGCATGCTTCTGATTGGCATCTCTGCCGTGGGTTTTATTCGAAAATAAAAAGTTAACATGCACTTCAGTCCGATATCGCTGTGGCTCAGACAATGAAGCAACTTTCTTCCTGGAGTGGGACATAATCCGGCGAGTTGAAGACGTTTTGTCAGATGCCAACCTTTTTTCTGTTTTATCTAATCCTCTTACCAACCCATGTTTAATGGATGATGTGAAGCTGAAAGGGAAAAAAAGGGAAAATTGAAGTTTTCTCTCTGAGGTATTTGTGTAGTTTCAGATGTTCCTCATAAGCAGACTTAGGGTTGTAAGAAACAGTCTAATTTAGAAACGTATGACAGGCAGTAATAATTACTGCCTGTCATATGTTTGTTACATACTAATAACTGTATCGTAGTATTGTAATTATAGCAATAATAGTATTGACATAATTTTGGTGTTAATTTTGCAACACTGCAGCGTCAGCGGGCCTCTCACACACTGGAACCGCATTAAGTCCAATCTTATATGCTGCACCGGCTTTGACATTCCCTTATGTAACATTCAATATATTGCTCTGAACACTGTATTCTACTTCAGATGGACTCAAGTATTAAAACACATTTCTCCTGAGTCGTTGGGCTCTCATTTCGCAGGTACCCAGGGGATGTGGCTTGATCTACTTCATAGGCATCCACCATAACTTTTTCTTTTATGAATATTGGAGTTATTATGGTATAATTTCAGCTATTACAATGTAACTGTCTGCGCCGCTGGCATTGGTAGTAATAGATTATTTGTGCCCGTCATTTCCGACCCTCAAAAAAAAAACCTCGTCTCTGTCACACTCTGGCTTTCTATCTCTCTCTCTTTTTACCCCCACTGGTGGAAACAGACTCACTGAGACGGGGTCCAAGTTTTTTGAACTGATAAAAAGACAATGTTTCCTTGCCACCGTTGCCAAGCGTTTGCTCATGGGGGAACATCGATTTCTGTCAATCCTTTGTTTTAAGCGTGTGGTCCTGACCTGCTCTACATTGAAAGTGTCATGAGACAAACCGTGCTGTGATTTGTCGTTTTACAAATAAAATCTGACTTGATTTGACATTTCAGGGCTGACCGTCTTTCCACCCATGTTTGTTACCTGGTGTGTTTAAGTTCACCGAAAGTTCGAGTTCTCTAATGGGCGCTGCGTGTGAGTTGTCATACAACAGTGGAACCTTGACTTACGATGAGTTTCATTTGTTCTTTGACCGCGCATGTGATTCAATTTGCTTGCGTATCAAATTTCTAATGATATTCTAATTTATCAATTTTCCCATTTGAAGTGATTTCAAACGCTATTAATTTGTTCCAGCCCCTCGGTTATGCGACGTGTTTTAACTAAGAAAAATGTACTTGATAAATAACAAATAATTTGTAAATAAAAATAATAATAAAAATAATAATGATAATAATTATTATTATTATTGTTATTCCACATAATAAAGATAATGTAAAGAAATAAACTGCTTTGAAGGTTGGGGGAATTTTTCATTTGGTGCTCAATCGCTTAACTCAACTTACTGGCTTCACACTTAATGCGACAATGTTTTGCTAAATGTCTCGTCTGTTGATGTTCTCGCCATCTCCTGCATCAAATTCCCTCAAATGTGTGGTGCCTTCTCAAAGATGATGCTCTCAGTCAAGGTGTCACACCAACAGCAACTTCTCCATCCCTTCCTTGACAAGTCGACAACATGCACACCTTGCTCATGTTTTTCCGTGATTTTTGCTGGGCTACCGAGTATCGGGGAGCTTTTTAAGCACTACTTCATAGCGGCGGCCACATCGGTGTCAAACACTTGCCGCTTGCTCGTAACTCAGATCTCGGCTCATTTCACAAAGCAAAAAAATTGACTGAGCGACAGCTCGTATATAAAAAAAACTCGTAAGTTAAAGCTCCACTGTAATTGAAATTGCATTTGACTTTGTAGTGGACGGCTCTGCAGCTCACCACCATTAGTCAAAAAATAATAACTTTTTTATGGGGTTTCAATCATTCCCAGGGATGTAGTTGAAGGGGAAGCAAAGTCTCTTACCCTGATGTTTGCAAGGCATGTCGGATTTCTGAATATGAAGTTAATATCTCTTAATCAGTCAATTCTTTTCTTTTAATATGGGGACACACTCACACACTCAGCAGCACAAGAAGGCAGGGCTGAGCCGCTGGGCTCGGTGTTCATTTCGAAGCATTTAGTCCCTCTTCTGTGTTTTAGCCGCACTGGATTTGACGCGGCCCGAGAAGATTTCAGTTATGAAAATCACCCCGATGACATCACAGCACACGGGGCCTCTCCTGACCTATTTAAATGAGACTGAACAGAGAGGGCCCACATGCCGGGGTTGCGGTCGCGCTGGTTTTGGGGTTTTTCGGACCATGTTGTAATGAATGAAAGATGGTTTAGAGCCACATGAAGAAAGGTCTATTATGAGAACAACATTCCCCGATCCACAAGCGAGAAGCCCTCAAGCACATCTAGCCACGATGCCGTTCAGTTCGCTGATGGCAGGAAATCAGCAATTGTGGCGTCCTATTGTTATGATGGGATGGATTCTTGGGTGCCAGACAGTGCCGTTCAACTCTGACGCTTTGTCGTGGGGTCTCGAACAAGGATGTTCGTCCCAATTCTATCAGCTTGGTGATCTCACATTCACTTTCATGTCTTTCCGCTCTGAGCAAGCCAGTGATCCATATTTCCAGCTCCAGATCCATTTCCACTATTCCTGGTCGGTTACCGGTTTGTCAGCGTTTCAAATAAACAAGTGGATCAAAGCAAAGGGAACAAGTAGATGCTAATTTCACAAGAAGTAGCAAATCTCGGTCATTTTTACCATCACTCATCCACAACTAGACGTTTTGGGGTTTGAAAAACACAACATTCAACAACAAATCAAATTTTGACCAGTGACATTTGTAGATAGGATGAGTAGATGAAGAAGAAGAGGCAGCAATGAATCCATGAAGCATTCTAAGGTCGGGCGCGGGGAAGGTAGCAAGGCAACCAAATCCAGCTGCCAGGAAAAAAGTTAAAAATAGAGCAAATACAGTCAGAGATCGGCAACAAGTGGAGAGTTGCAAGACAGAAATATTCGGAATCCCCAAGGGGACCAATGGTCATGGGAATGAGCGGGACACTTTTGTGACATGTAACGTGCAGAACTGAAGAGGCCTCTCAGATGAGGGGTGAAACGTCCTCAAGTGAAGAAATTCAAGTGAAGTTGCCACGACAAGAAGAGTTTGACGAGAAGTCACCGTGACCTGGATGATTGAGAACCTCCTCAGCAACGTGTATATTATTTCACTCTGTCTAACCTTCATGTGGAGTCCAGGCTAATCTAAGTCCAGCTCCATAATTCATAAGTGCTGTATTTTAATAGTCCCCATTTTTTGGATTGCAAATGTCATTCTGTTCCTCAAAAAGTAATATTAATTCACAGTACAGTGAGGGAACCACTTTATTTGAAATCTCTGTCAAATGTCTGTACTATAATTTTCTTTCATTTATTTATTTTTCTGAAATTCTCGACCGATGCACTTAGGATTGAGACGACATTAGCTTTGCTGCAGTCCAATAAACTGACACATCTCTAGAACTTGGTGGCGTGATTCCTTCTTATCTAATTCAAAGAACAGTCATTTGGGTACAGATGACTAATAGCTTTCAGTTTTTCAAGTACTTTGATGCATTTTAGTTGAATCCACTGCTGTTTGAGAAAGGCCTGATTTTTGAGCTGTTTGAGAATTTGCACTTGTTAAAGACCAACAATAATTTCATTTTTCCCTCTCAATAGAATTACTGTGTTGCCTTACTTTCGTGGCACCGCTATAATAGTTCCAAGATGTCATTTCCCCAATAGCGCACACATTATTTTGGTTATCTTCCCCTTTTTGTGTTTAGGCACAATGAGGAAGAGGTTAATGATTACCATCGAGAAATTTTCAGGCTCATGCCTGAAAAACTGATAAATGACCATAAATCACTTAATGATTGTAGGTTAGCAACTCAAAATACTTACAGACTATACGTACGTTTCAATTCCACAAAAAATGCACAATATCTACATGCCAAATATCCATAATTACTCAATAATACAATAATTAGATTGATGATGTGGTGAGTGACTTTTGAGCATTTTATAGTGAGATGATCATCAGCACGCGGAGAGTAGGATCAGTGACGGAAGATGCAGCATTGCCCCTCTCAGCTGAAGTCGAAAGTGCGTCTCCTCTCTCACCTGTTGTATTCTGGTGATGTGAGGTTCCTGGAGGGAGAGGGGATTAGTATGTCATGCCACTTCTCTGATCCCTCGCCCTCCATGTACGCGTCGTCTTTGCATACATACAGCGCTCTGCATGATCCACTCGAGCTCAGCTGCTGGCGAAAAGCACTGCAGTAAGAACATACGAAAAAAAAAAAGGCAAAAAAACCCATCTGCGTCAGTTTTTCCTAATGTACGCTGACATGTCGTGTTGTTTTGGGAGTGGGGGGTTTTGACGGTGTCCTGCTTTTCTGTAACAGGGGTGAGTATTCTGACCGCTGCAGCAGTGTAGGACAAAAATAGAAACAGCGTTGTGTAGGATAGGCGTAACATAGGGCTTAAGGAGGACATGCAATTTACAGGAGGATCAATACTGAAATCAATCGGGGATCAATTGGATTGAATGTCTCTCTTTAGAATGAATAAACAACAAGGTTTGCTCAGCGTTGTGTGATCTATTGTCGTCAGAGGGCTCAGCTTGGACTGCGATGACGGCGCAGGGGCCAAACGTCTCTATAATACCACAACACGCCGTTCAGCATGGAGATACTAGGGAACAATGCATTCTCTAATTCTCCCAGTCGACCCCGCGGAACCTTTAAACAAAGCATTTCCAAAGGAGATTACCGACAAACCTGAAATAGAAAGCAAAAGAACCCCCCCCCCCCCAAAAAAAACACATTACACGTTGGATTCGGTGCACACATTCTGCTGGGTATTTGCACGAGGATTCAATATCTTGTGAGTGCAAAGGAGGCAGCGGCCCTGATAAACTGCTCCAAAAATGTAAGGAAATGCGATTCTTTAACAAATTCCAATTATGTGAGTGGTGCTATTTCACCTCTTGGTGTTTTTTTTTTTTTTGCACTCGTTGATGCAATATATCATCCGCGCATTGAACCACTTCTCTTCTGGAAGAAAGACATTGCTCATAACCGGGAGTCTTTATCTACGACACTGCAGCACAGGATAAAATGGGTGCTGCTGCTTCATAAATTGCACACATTCGCCACGATAGTGTAAGCGATGATGTCGTAAAGGTCTCGCCGAGATATACCACCTGTTTTAAAAACTTGTTACATCACCAGGCCCTCTAACTCAGACCATTCCTGTGGGATATTTCACCTTTTCCGTTTGATGGCGGGCAGGAGCTGCTTTTTTATGGCCCCGGACACCTGCAGGTCAGAAACCAAACACACCTATAAAGAGGAGTGGGTCAGTGCCTCGCCCTTTGAACTGGTTTATGCTCCCCTCCGGTCGTCTGCTGTTTTCTCCATCGTCTCATCTGCCGTTTGTCTTTACCTGCCTCCTCCCAGGTGGGTCGGGCCCTATCACGTGTCATTCTCCGTGCTCTGATGTCATGAGAGACCACTTGATTTATTTCACAGGTGAAAAGGGCGTGATCTGTATTTCTGGAGGGAATCTCTTGTCCGATTATGGGTTAGTGTTGATACGGATGTTCGAAATCCTAAAATCTAACTATAGTTTATGATTAAGATTTTTTTCGGTTTATTTTGTTTCTTGATCGCCATCCTCTGTCGGCTGCTGCGTAGTTATTGTTTTAATTTCATTCATTCGTTAGCTATGCTTCTTATCCTGCAGTCAGGGTGGAGGGGGAGGGGGTTCTGTAGCCTATCCCAGCTGTCACTGGGTGAGAGGCAAGGATCACCCTGGACCGTTCGCCAGTCCATCACAGAGCCACACATAGAGACAAACAACTGTTCACCCTCTCATTCCCCCATCATACAGAGACATAAAAACCATTCACTCTCTCATTCACACATCTGGGCAATTTAGGATCTCCAACCGACTTACTGCTTGTTTTTGGACTGTTGGAGGAAATCGGAGAACCCGGAGAACCGGGAGTGCCCGGAGGAGAACCCGGAGAAGACATGGAGACTCCCCCTCCTGAATTGAACTTCGGACCGTCTTGCCGGGCCACCCCCGTTTTAATATGAGTGCTTTCATTTCTTCTTCTGTTGTCATTAGTTTTCTTCTTTCGCGCCAGTGGATCAAACCATCCCCATCAGACCAAATGTATCATTTTAAAGAGTCTCTGGCCTTCATCATCCGATCACGGCAGAAATTTGGATCCATTCACACAAACAACTTTTGCACGGGGCCTTTAAAACCGACATCATCTATTTACCGACAGGCTGATCCGACTCACCCGGACCATCATCAGTATCAGACGATGGTTGAATTTCCTAGCGAGATATTTATTTACATTAGCCGCTCCAATCTTTGTTCATGTCATTTTTCCTTGGCGCGACCTCCACATCATTGATCTTATGGGGGTTGGCTCGGTTTCAGCTTCACGGGAACCAAAAATACTTGGGTTGCGTGTGCTTTGGTCGTCCTCTGTCCAGGCGGCGGGAGTGAGAGGAGAGGAGAGGGACAATGAGAGGGCTGCGCCCAGCAGTCCACATGCTGGAGTCATTAAATTATGTGGCGCGGAGCTTTATTGCTTCCCACTTGTGTTAAGTCAATCCAACATTTAACCCCCCCCCCCACCACCACCACCTCACCCCACCCTCCCCCCTCCACCGTCAGCTCCACGTACGACCGCTATGTGAATGGACGTCTCTGGTCAATCGGTGCAACGTGCCGGACGGGTGAGCCAACGGTTCGTAAGCCCTCCGGTCGTGGCAACGTGAGGGTGGGAGGAGCTTTACATCTCGTGGGCAATTTCAGCCTGGTGGCTGCGGGCCAGCTGCTCAGACAGCCTCTGGCTACCGATGTCACGCTGACTTTTCTGGTATCAACATCACCGGGGATTGTTTGCTCTGCCATCGTTGTTCTCGCTTTCGAGACAAGAGCCAGTCGCTGCACCGTCCGAGCGTTATCAAGGCCCCCTTTGTTCTCCCGTTGTTATTTTTCTCATCTTCTCTTCTTGGTTGTCGGGCAGATCTCAGTGAGGCTGGACAGCAGACAGAAGTCGACGAGCGGTGAACTGTAATGTAGCAACGCGCTCAAACACTTGATTGCAGGCGTTGACAACAACAGCTCATTCCTGCGCCGGAGAAGATGCTGACCTGGAGCCGATGGGAGAACGATTTTGTTTCAAATGCTCCTGCAGGCCAGAGTGTCCTGCTCACACATCCCAGACACACAGACACACACACACACACACACACACACACACACACACACACACACACACACACACACACACCATTACATTTTCCACCGGAGCACGGCAGCCGCAGCCTTCAGATCGTATCTGTGACTGTCACAAGGTCATTGAAAGAGACAGGAGGTTCCCTTTTTTTTCCCAGTCGATTGATAGTCACTTCTAGGCAGGTTGTGGTTCCACATTCAACGACAGCAGCTCGTCCCACTGACCGCCCGTCACCGTCCACTCCTCCTCAACGATTCATTCCCATGATTTCCACTCACCGTCCAACCGCTTGCTTTTCTCTGTCGGTCATCCAAGTTTCTTTGAAGGTAAAAATGAGTCACTATGAAACAGCGAAAAGGGGTCGTGGCTTTCTTTCAAACGGCTTTCTGCCAAATGGGAAAAAAAAATCTAAATACTGTGATCATCTCGGTATTTGTGTCGTTTCAGTACCCAAAGTCTGGGTCCTGCAGTTTATTGAGGTAATATAATATAATATAATCAGGTGGATTTTTTTTTTCTCTGAATTAACTTAAATCTTGTGTATATTATTTAAGCTCCTCGCTCTGCCAAGGTTTAATGCCCTCCTGGCCCTTTTAGGAAAAAGCAATATGTGAGTAAGCCTGTGAAAAAGTGTATTACTTGCTTCCCCTGCAAGTAAAGCATGTACGACGCTGTAATAACAACAGTGGGTTTTTCATGAAGCCGAGTTTCACAAGTTCAGAGCAGAGTGGATGAGGGCTCAGGATCATGAGGTAAAAATGGATATGTCTCTTCTTCATTTGTGTGCGCGTGCATCATCAATGCCGGACGCAGTCAGTCCCGCATTATTATCAGTAAGTTAGTTATCGTCTCCTCGTGATCCAAGTTGTTTTGATCACAGAGGTCAAAACAAATTCCCCGTCAACCCGGCTTCGCTTCCTGTGTCTGGAGTTTTCTTTTCTTTTTTTTTTTTCTCTCTGCCATGACCCAGAAGAGAATAACGAAGCACCAACGCTGTCCTTTTCTAGGTGGCTTGCCAGCCATTCATTGGCAGATATCAGCTCCTCGCGGGGGGGCAGGAGGCACCGGCATGGCACAAGCTGCTCGTCCACACGCCGCCTCCCTGGTAGCAGGCTTACCATGTCCACTGATGCGCCGCTTCATCTCCATTTGCTTGTAATTAATTGCGCTGGATGTTTTTATTTGCATCCTAACATTACAAATGAAGAGCGGCGGCGCGGCCCTACTTTAAATAAATAATGTTTACTGATTGTTCGATGCAAATGGCAGACATTCCAGTCACGCAGCTTAAGTGATCATCAGTGTTGATTTATTGCCGTTCCCTTTACCATGCTCATTTATGTTTGTGAGTGTGTTTGTGTTTTTCCACGTTTATAGTGAGATTTATCGCACAAGATACCTCTCGTGTTTTCCAAATCCCATATTTTGCAAGGTGAAAATGTGTGAGGGCCGACCATTCAGCCTGACATTCCGTGAACCATTAACATTATATGCAAATGAAGTGTTACGGTGTTACGACCCCGGGAAACATTAGCGAACTCTTGCTCCTTCTCAGGACAGATTTTCTCCACCATTTTCATCACGCAGTCTTTTCATGAATTCACCCTCAGTAAAAGGTTTGCAGTGCTTGTCAAGCAGCGTTGCTACCTCGTAGCTTGCCTTTGTGGCATTTTCATTTGATTCGCAGGCTCTGGTAAAAAAAGCGCTGCTGGGCCGTTAAAGCAGCTTCCAGTTGCTTCAATTTTTCGCAACGTTCGTTCCCAGTTAGTATGTTTTAGTTTGCGTGTTTTGTCTGGCAGTGCCTCTTGATGCTGAATTCCTTGAAAACAGCCAAAGTCTCCTTGTATCTTTGGCAGACACAGTTGTTTCATATTTCGGTGAAAAATACTTGGTTACAGTTGCCATTTTTGAAATGGACTGGAAAGGATTACACAAAGCCCTTTGATCTTTGTCACAAGGTTCAAAGTTCTGGTGTGGCCACAGGCCTACTGCTATCTTCTGGTGAAATATAAAATAACTATTTGTACACCGTTTTATACTGTGGTCAACAATGCTGGCAGCCGCATATTATTGTTTTATGACAGAGGCTGCAGGCCGGTGTCAATTTGAACACGGGCTGCATTTGGCCCGCGGGCCGGACTTTGGACCTGCCTGCCATAGAGGATATATTCTAAGAACTATTTTCTTTTTGAATGCGATAAAATTAATTCATTATCTGTACCGCCTATTCCGGGTCAGGGGGGAGCGGTAGCCTATCTCAGCTGTCTTTGGGAGGGGGTTCACCCCGGACCGGTCGCTAGTCAATTACAGCTGCATATAGAAACGTATCATGATTCATTCACACATTTTGGCAATTTTATGGTCTCCAATGAACCTACTGCATGTTTGTGGATTCTGGGAGGAAACCCATGTATATATGGAATAGAACCAGGGATGTTCATGCTGTGAGGCAGAAGCACTTAACCACTGTACCGCTGTGGCGGCCAGAAACGATATAATTCATAATATATATAATATATTCATAATATAATTCATTTTCTCCTTAAAAAAGAAGATTAAGTAGTTTCAGTAGAGTTTCATCTCAGTTTAGGTGTTTTGTCCATCCTTATTTATATTCCTTCTCAATAATGAGTTGTCAAAACAACATAGATTTAGTTTGGCCCCATTTTAACCTTTTATTTTTTAAACAACCATTGAGCTAATTAGCATTCTGAAAAGACGGCACAGCTTGTTTAACATGAGTGGGCAGGGAATGCAACATCCACCTTAAACACTGAACCCCGTCACAGCTCTTTGAGGTTTTGGTCTACCCAGTCCAACAAGAAAAATCTAAATAGAAGGTTTTCAGCATGGTGGGGTTCACGTCCATCCTGCCTCCGCTTGCATGAGCATGTCATGCGTACGAAGAAATTACACAATTTTCACTCCACAAGTATTTTCTACTTTCATTTCTGGCAGGTAAACCCTGCTGAAACTTGGCAAGCGGCTGCTTTCACTTTGCTGCATTCACTGATGTTAATAGCGTGAGCAGGAATGAGCCACCTCCACTGCGGACCAACACCGCAGACGTTGTGCAATTCAGGCCTGTCATCCCAGCCTCGAACTTACATTAGCAATTCTGGTTTTCCATTAAATTCAAATATTGGTTTTATCATATTTGCCACTGGAAACGACGGTAAGCATCACTACGTCACCTCTTTGCATCCCCCAGCCTCTTTTTCCCCTCCCGCCTGTGCACACCGCTGATGTGGAAGGAAATCCCACTCCCTTGTGTTTGTTTCAGACGGATGTCTCAGCATGTTTTTTCTCCTCTTCAGCCGGGGTGGGAAGATGCTGCTGTGTCAGCTGCCGGGGCCGAAAAGCGATACATTACATTGCATCCATTATAGCGGGTTAAAGTGTAATTAGGTGTCATGTGACTTAAACTGACTCAACCAGGCTTTCTATATTTTACAACAAAAAAGAAGAAGAGGGAACAGATGATTTAAAAACAAAAGGTGGATAATGAATAATCACCAGTCGTAACTTGATCTCGTGCTGTGATTTGGATAGTTCCTGATGGAATTTTCATAAAAAACTGCATGAGGCAGTATAGAAATTAGCGTCACAAACTCCATGATCCATGCATCGCATGGTAAATGGTTCTGAAAGACTGGGAAATACCCAGCGTGTATTTTTAGCGTCAACATGTTATGCCGATCTGCTGGCGGCCCATAAGGGCTGTGAAAAATAAGGCAGGGCTAATGAACGAAGAGCTCTGGCGGGCAGGAGTAAGGTGTATAACAGTGTTAATGCCACAGTGTAGGTTGTCATAGCATATCGGCGGAAAAAAAAGGGCAGAAACAGGCGTGTTTCCGTTCCTGCTGATTACAACTGGAGCCGATAAATGTCCATGACCGCCGCTAAAAGGAAAAGTTAACGGGGATTAGTGGAATATTTTTGCACTCAGTGTTCCAGCATTAGAGGTAGCATTCATTCATTCATTTTCTATAATGCGAATTCTTGCGGGGGGGCTGGTGTCTATCCCAGCTGTCAGTGGGTGGGAGGTGGGGTTCATCCCGGACCGGTCGCCAGTCAATCGCAGGGCCACATATAGAAACATAGAATCATTCACTGTCGCATTCACACTTCTGGGCAATTTAGTCTCAAATGGAAACCCGACAAAACCCATGCAGAACATGCAAACTCTTGAGTTCAATTCCGAATTCAGGCCTGTATGGAGTTTGAATATTTTCTCCGTGTCTGCGTCGGTTTCCTCCCACAGTCCAAAAGCATGCAGTAGGTTCAATGGAGACTGGCGAACCCCGCCCAATGACAGATGGGATAGGCTCCAGTCCCCCTGCAACCCTGACTACAGGATAAGTGGTACAGATAATGAATGACTGAATAATTCATATTTTTCTTCTACGATTGACTGAAGCTAAGAAAATACACTCACGTTTCAGTACATTGTTGGTGGATGGGCGTTCATTTTACAGCACATTACACCCCTTCTCAGTCAGACTGGGAGCCTCATTGGTGTGCCAAACAAGGGCCTTCTTTACTTGTGTTCCTTCTCCATTAAACCAAAGGAAACTGAAGTGAAAAGTTCAACATATGAAAGGAAGTGAAATGTAAGCACTTCATGTCGTTTATTTTCTTATGTAATGTCCCCGGAGTTTCCCACGCAATAGACGCTGTCTGTTCCCAGATGCCAAACAAGTACGATGTTTCACTTTACCTTCCAGAAAAATGTGAGACGGATCTGACTGCTAAACTCGACAGGCAGTTGGAATGCATTTCTGCAGAATGTGGACGCAGTCGGAATGCTTTCGATTTTAATAGAAATCCTGTTTCAGCCACGTTTCCTCCTTGGAGCCAGTTGTTTTGAAATGATTTCTCACAATTGATCCGATCAAATTCTAGACAAAACATGACAACACGCTTTGCTCAGGTTTGCTGGAGAGTCAGTATTATATCCTGGCATCTGAGTTGGCTAAATCATGGTTCCCATCACAGCGGAGGTAAAGTGGTTTTATCAGTTTTCGAGGAGCAGAGCAAACGTTGTTTGGCTTCAATGCAGCACTTCGACTGAGGATAGACACATTCTTTCAGAACATTCCCCCTCCCGCCCCACCACACCCGGTCCCCCCATATCCCGTTTGTTTAGTTTCCACATCAGTCAGTTTGTACCAGACGGGGTCCCCGCTGTTCACTATGAGCTTCAGAGAATGAAAAATAAATAAAATAAAACAAACAGAAAGGAACGCAGTGGGGCTCATGGACCAATAGAACTACAAGAACCGACCCTGTTGAGGTAGTTTAAAAGAAAAAAGAAACATGATCAGATAGATGGAAGAGAGTATGGAGTGAAGCCTGGTTTGGCTCCCGGAAAAAGATACAGTCGTGTATCAGTGACAAAGCGAGGTGTTTGCCACCAGTGAAGTACTGTAGTGATGCCACAGTTAGAGGCCCGGGTTAATGGGGAAGATTAATAACCAAAACAAAGGGAGATGAATTGTGATACCTTGAGAAAATGATGATAATGATAATAATGGTGTCTGGTTTATAAACAGTGGCGTTGAGGAAAAGACCTGAGGCAAAGCTGGAGGTAGCAGAGATGGAGATGTTGAGGCTCTCTTTGGGAGTGAGGAGGATGGGTGGGATCAAGAATGAGTCCATCAGAGGGACAGCACATGTTAGCTGATTTGCAAATGAGATCAAAGAAGTGCGACTGAGATGGTTTGGACATGTACAGAGGAGGGAGAGTGAGTATATCGGAAGAAGGATGCTGAGGTTGGAACTACCAGGCAGGAGGTTGAGAAGAGGATGCAGAAAATAGGGTTACGTGGAGGAAGATGATTCACCATGGCGGCCCCTGAAGTGAGCAGCCAAAAGGAAAGTAATGATAATAATAATAATAACAATAATAATAATAATAATAATAATAATAATAATAATAATCATCATCATCATCATCATCATCATCATCATCATCATCATCATCATCATCATCATCATCATCATCATTGTAATCACGGTAATGATAACAACAATAATAATTAGCAAGAAATGCATGTCAATGGGTACAAACTTGTGAAATGGGAATAGGGAATTTTCTTCATTACTATAAATGTATGACAATGACAATAATAATGACAACAATAATGATAATGATGCTTGTGAAAGCATCTCAGCCAAGTGAAATACAACTTTATTCATTTATTGTTTCATTGATGTATTTATTTATTTATTTATTTTTGTTGGGAAGCCCCAACAGTCACATGCAAACGTGGATCGGTGGCTGTATTCGAACATCTCGCCCATGTAGTAGCTGTTTGTTTGTTTGTTATTTCTTAAAGATCCTTTCAGCTTTTGACCCCAGCTGAGCTTGTTTGAAATGACAACTTTATCGCACTTATGGAAAAGTTGCAGTGACTGCTTCCTAAAGGAAATTAAATAATTGGTCTATATGGCGGGAACATGTGGTTGTTGGCCACTGACATATTTAAAGGATGTTGTCACTGTCATACATCCAACACTTTGACATGTCTTGGGGGTGGAGGGGTTTGTGCTGCCCTGCATAAAGGTAGCTAATGTGACATGGCATGACATGATTCGCTAGGACCACTACCACACTTCCATCTTCATCCTACATGAAAGGAGTCAAAGGACGATTAGCGACCTTGTGCATAGACATGTAGGGAAATGTCCAGCAATGCGGAAAACACACTAGTGCTTATAGAGGGATCTCCTACGCTCAGAGGCACTTCATCAGAGCGGCACGCTTCACTGTCGCTCCGCACACGCAAACACAGACACGCACTTATATCGAAACATAAACACAAGGTTGACTCACGGGCGCAGGCCCAAGAAGACTGACTGTTGGAGAAAATTAAAAGAAAATAAGTTCTCAAATCTAGCGATGGGGGGTCACTTTGAAGTACCCTGAGAGTCTAACTAGCGGGCGAGTGTTTTTGAGAAGTCCAGAGGGCAAACTTCAGTTTGAGGTGTTGGCCCTCTGTTCATACTCCCACCCTTCATCAAGACCTTGGCTGTAATAGGCCTGGCAGCCAAGTCAGCATTATATAATGTATGTGAGAGTGCCTGTTGTGAAAACAGAAGAGACTGCTCTTAATGGCTTAAGGCTAAGCAACACAAACAGAGAAAATCAATTATGAGACCCATTACTTGCGAGTATCGCATAGCATAATGTAAATGAAGAACTGAGGCCGGATTCAGCACACAAAGGAAACCTGTTCTTGTTCTCGCCGTGATGTTTTTGCCGCAACAGTGTTGACTGTCTGATATTAAAATGTGAGACTCTGGTGGTTATTGCTGCTCTCATTGTGCTGAACAAGACACAGGACTCATAAGTTTGGCACCGAGCTTATAAATCCATAAATTCTCATGTCATTTCTCCACTTGCTGCAATTAAAAACGGCTCCTTGAACCCATCATGCATGAAAATGCTCGTCTCGCTTGTCGGCAGCCCTTCCACCTCCTGTGGTTAGATACCTACATGACCAGCAGGGGCTCGAATATGAAAATATGTCACCCCCTACTTCTTGACTTGTTTTCAATCCAATTTTAAAAATTCAATTATTTACTTTTAACTGTTATTTTCATTCATTCATTATCTATACCGTGTACCCTGCAGTCAGAGTCATGGAGGGGCTTCAGTCTTTGGGCGAGAGGCGGGGTTCACCCTCGACAGTTCTCCAGTAGATCACAGGACCACATACAGAGATCAACAACCATTCACTCTCCCGTTCACGTCGAAGCAGTTTAGGTTCTCGGTTAACGTGCTGCACATTTTTGGACTGGAGAACCGGTCTGTGGAACCCACGTAGACACAGGGGGGAAACTTGAAACTCCATACAGAGATGCCTCGGCATCAAACCCGGATCTTCTTGCTGTGAGAAAGAAGCGCTAGCCACTGCACCACCGTGCTTCCCTTTTACCTTTTATATCTACCACGTAATGATAATAACAGTATTATTACTGTCAGTCAAAGTCGATCTTTGACTTTCATCACAGCCATTAAAGTTAAACCTATACTGGCGACACCCCTCATCCCCCCGACCCCTGGCTGGGAAAGTAAAAACAAAGGGTCTCATCATGACATTTTTGGGAGGGATTTGTTAATGTCTGTGTGTGTGTGAATTCCTGCCAAATTAATGAACGCATAACTATATGTTTTGCTTGGATCCAGATAGAGAGGTCTTACAGACACATGTTCATTTGCACACATAAACATAGTAATACACACATCCATGTTTACATAATTATGCATACATACATGCTTGTATAGGTAATCTTCAATGCAATACTGTTTTTATATGTTCCACTAAGAGCCTTTTTTATTTTAACTCCAGTCCCCCATCCAGAACTTCTGTGCACATCAATTCCTCAACATAGAAATGTGACAATCATTCACTTGGCAGTTGGAATGGAGACTCCAGTGGAGAAATGAAACCAGCAGAACATTTGGAAAACAAGTTCAAATGTTACAGCCATTCCAGATCTTGCTCTGTTTAGTTTACACGACAACCTCTTTGCGGAGGACACATGAACATTAAGCTGGCGGAACAATTCTGTCCACTAAGAGTGGTGCCCGTTGATGCAGTTGAAACGTTTTTGCTGGTGGACACGCTTAAAAGGGATCCAGAGCAGGTGTTAACGCATCCTACACTTAGGACGGCCGCTCGGCTTCAAAGTCAGACCATCATCCCCTGTGACGAAACATTGGATATTCTCAGAAGATCGGACTTCACTTTTCAAAAGGTCACATTTGAATCTACGCTATTCGAGGTTGGCCGCTTTCCCGTTCTGGCTACGCAGCCAAATTCATTAGGCTGCAAAGATGAGGTGCCACAGTCAACCAAGCGGAAAAATAACTTGTGCCAGCCGGGGATGGGTGGGTCCGGCCCGGGTAAGGCTGGGACCCTGCAGTGCCCGGGGCGGCCTGGGACTTAGCCACCCATTAATTACCGCTAATGAGTCCAAGCATCAGTGTCCCGATGATGATAGACTGCTCAGCGCCTTCATCGCAGGGTTGAAACATTACGATGGGACCATGGAGAACGGTTGATGAAGATGAATAATCGCCAAAAGAGGACAAGTGCACAAATATAATAGTTTTCCTGTTTAATGACCTGCTTTGCTTTTATATAACAGATCTGCCGGTCATTTATTTCAAAAACTGCAGTCACATAAGCGCAAACTGTGCGTGTGCGCCCTTTGCACTTTTGAATGAGTTCAGCATCCATGTTTTGCTGTTTTAACCTCTCTGAGCCCCACCTCATGAGCCCGGTTGAACACTGGCGTCGGCCGTTTCAACAATGACTCCCTTCTTGCACTTTTATTCCTGGCGCATTACTCTGCAAAGTAAAGCAAGACCGGAGGGGGGTGTTGGGGCAGAGAGGGTGTGGGTGGGGTGGGGGGGGGTCTATGCATGTAACCATGGGCGTGTGTATTTGTGCACGGGATTGCGCGATTCCAGTTGCGTACACATTCCGGCTCCACGCCTGTGTGTGTGTGGATTTGAAGAGGGTGCTGCCAGCCCGCCTGCCTGCCAGCCGGCCAGCCAGCCAGCCAGCCTTCCCCACCCTCTGTGCATCTCACAGCGAAGCCAGTGTGCTGAGGGAAACGCTGGGAAAAGATGAGGGGGAGAGCCTGGAGGTGCGGGAGAGAAAACCCAGCCTCCTTGCCTTTTGCCTTCCACAGTTGAGTGAAGTCAGTCGGGTAGAACCTCACAATGCAGACCTTCTTTGTTTGGGATAAGGCCATGTTTGAACCCATTAGAGTGATTTACATGTTTGTTTATTCACCTCCAAAGAAAAGCCCAGTTTTCTATATTGTTCTCGAAATGTGTGTCAGAGGACATGCTTTCTGAGAGAAGAGCTGGTTACGAGGGATTCAACGAGTGGGATTCAGGGCAAATTTGCAGCGTGTGTAACCACTGAGCCCATTTTTTCTCCCCCTAAACGTGACTTTAATCACTCGCTTTGCAAAAGCAACAAAGAGGACACTGTTTCTGGTTTCCTCCTTTTCCATAGAAAGCAACAGACTTCATCATCATCCCTGCCTTCATTTTTTTTTTTTTTTTACAAGGACTACATGCGAACGACCACATATCCGATACACCGTGGGCCTGCAATATCGAAGCGACAGGGAGGTTTTGCTAACAGTGACCCAGTGCGTTGAAAGTCACCCCTCGGAGGAGGTGTCGGGGTACTGGGAAGCAATGGGGAAGCAGCACACAGCCCCCAGGCCTCATTATTCTCTGCCAGGCATGGCCCACTTCCAGTCAGTGTGTATGCTACATGCAGCCACTTTGCAAAGTCAGGATGATAGATTATGCCAGGTAAGTTAAACAATTACAGAGCGATTTTGAGACCGATGTATCATAAACCCCCCACTGGTCTGCCATCCTGATACCACTCCGGGCTGGGCAATCAATCAAAATGTTGAAAAAAAACCCAAAACAAGTTAGATGTGGAGGAAAGACCCTCCGCACACAAATATAAAGGTGTATGAAAATACCAAACTGTTAACTTTGCCAGTCATTTAGCAGAAAATGTCTATTTGCTAAACTATAAGGTCAAAAATGCCAATTTACTCATCTCCCCCTGAATATATATATGTGTGTGTGTGTGTGTGTGTGTGTGTGTGTGTGTGTGTGTGTGTGTGTGTGTGTCTGTGTGTGTGTGTGTGTGTGTATGTGAATATATATGTAAATACACACACACACACACACACACACACACACACACCCCTATATATATATATATATATATATATATGTATAAATTTCCTATTTCACAAATGTAACCACCAGACTTGAGACGTCTCCCACTTCACTATAAAATCCATTCTCATGCATTAGGTTTCAAGATGACACAAGTGTCTGCTGAATGTCGGACCAGGACTGGCTTCAAAATATGCCCCCCCTTTTTTTTATTAATAATTATGGAAACAGGCATCTGAGCTCCTGCCATGCATCATTCTGCACAGCAAAGCACAAACATCAACAGCGAAAAATAAGAAGGGAAAACATATTTTTGCCCTGAGGAGGGACACAGCATTGCTGTGCTGTGGGTACTTTGTTGATGATATTTGTGTGTTTGTCGGCAAAATAGTTTTTAATGCCGTTTGAAACTATGTGCCTTTTAGATTGCAGAAAATAAATAAAGGAATGCGCAAAGACAGGATATCAAACACAATGATGGAAACTGCACATCTATTGTGCACCCGCTGTTTTTTATTAACATATGAATAAGGCAAGAGTAGGGGCATCCTACCTTCAGATTGGGCAGGAAGTTTTAATGAAGATGAGTGACAGCTGACTTATCCGCTCGTAGATCAGACCGTCACTCAGGGAGCAAACGCAGAGCGAGACAGCAGGGCACGTGCCTGATGGGACTTTGCAGTGACGCACAAACCGGCAGGGGTCTGGTGTCTGCTGGGATGGCAGCGGTTATCAGATTATTTTCGCCAGTTTGCAGACACGGGACTCCTGGGAGGAGGATGGGGGAGAATTGAGATTTATTTTATTTCCGGGTTCGACATTGCCCGTCTCTAGCTTTACTATTTAGGATTTATCATAAAAATGGTCACAGGGAATTGGACATACATGCATCTAGCATGACAACACTTTATGGATAATGCTGTTCACATTGCTGAATATTATTACAGAGGTAACTAGAAAACATACTTTTTTACACAAACTTCTAATTAAATGAATTTGTCTTTTGTCTTTTTTTGAATCAACCTTTTATCCTTAGCCTGTTGGGTTGACACTATTTAGCTATAAATTCTATGCATATTCGGCTATAAAGGGTCTGTGGGTGGAGTAGACATGAGGAACCGCAATTTTAGTAAACACTGTATAAAGAATTTGCCTAATGTGGAGGAAGGGAGAATGAAAAGGGTTCTGACTTTCATTGGAAATTAAATTTGGGGAAAAGAAGAATTGCAGTATCCTCTAGAGTAATTTGATATGGTTCAATTTTTAGTATGAGCCATTCATTTTTTTTTTCATTACAGGATAGAAAACGAAAAAAAAAACATTGAATATGACATGTTATTCTTATCGGACTGAACCGTCCACCCGTTACAACCAATTTCCATCTTCAGCCCGATATTCCCACTGTCAACGATTTCTGTTATGGGTAGAGGGAGGATGGGGATCCGAAGGCAGCAATAAGCTGCAGGCAGAAGCAGAGTCACTGCAATTTAAAACAAAAGCAGAGAACGGGAGCAGATACAAAAAGCAAAAGTTAGTGCGGTAAAATAAGAATAGAACACAAGACATGTAGTAACGTGGAGACAAGAGGAAGCAATCTGACAAGGACTCCAGACAGAACTAAAGTGCAGAACAAATTATTCAAGGCGTTGGCAGGGATACGGGGAGGTGATTGGATGCCCACTTTTGTCTCTGACTAATTACCTGACAACGAAGGCCCAGGAATTCAAACAAGCCTGGACTCAAGAGTTGAGGATTACACAATTAATTAAGTGACAGTGGCTCTTGACAAGGAGAGAGGAATGCACATGACAAACCCTTAGATGAGACATGAGTGAAATTTGTAATAATAAGATGACCGGGGTTCTCGAGAGAAGAAAAGAAGTAAGGCCGAAACATGAACTCAGCAGTCCTGGAGATTGGGTTTCATTTCTCCCTGATCAATTAGACCAACTTGTCCACCTCAATCTGACACTATCCCGGGAGGACGTGAAACATCATTTTGAATAAACCATCAGAGATATTCGAATTCCAAAGCGATTGGCGCGTTAAATGGATTCACGGCAGCAAAAATACATCTGTGTCGCTTTTGCGGCGGCGCCTATGGTGCCATTTCTCCTCATTGACTCCCACTTGCCGACGGCTTGACAGTGCTGCGTTTGATTGTAACTCAGAAATTCCAGTGCCCTGCTTGGGAGAAGAAAAAACGGGGAATGGTTTCTAAACCTTTAGTTTCTAACTTAAAGCCATTTCACTAAAGCTGCACTTATCTTTTAGAAAAATATACTGTTTAAAACATGCAGAGGTTGGATATCAGTTTCCACACCCGGCCATAAATAAATGCAACATTAGCCCCGCCCTTGGCGCTGTATGTGCATATCTGATTTTTTTTTCTGTAAACCGCAGTTTCATGTCATTGTGCCAGACCAGAATCTGTCAACTCAGCTCAGTGGAGTGGGCGGGGCCCAGGTCTGGACCCAGGCACAGCCATTATGAGAACAAGTCGTTTTGCAAAAAAAAAAATGGTCCCGCTTCGCCCTTTACAACCTGAACGCTCACCCTTTTGGACTGCAACGCATCACATAGTCATCAATCATCAATCCATTTAATTTCCTTTTTAAACTTTTGCCCGGAACACTGAATCATTCTCCTTTCCATGTGCAAAGTGGTATTCAGTTCATAATTCTCTCGTTTGGAGTCTTTTCATTTTTAAGAGGCATTTTACAAAAGTGCCCATCCCAGTGTCCTTGCAGTGCAAAAACAGAACAAAAAGCATGCGAAGCAGAACATTTGAAAATAGTTGGCTAAACCGAATTAACAGTGTGTAAGAGTGTGTTTTCTTTGGCGCCGAAATCCCATGTCTCACACATACACACACCCTTCTGTCACGTACACGGTTCAACATGGACTGTACCATTGTCAAACCTTCCTCATTTTTATTCTACTGAGTTTTCAGGTTTGAAAAACATCCTCCGGTGTTTACACGCGGCTTCACATGATGTAATCTCTAAACTTCCAGAGGAAAAATATCCCTGCACTCGTTTTATGACATTAGTCTCATCCTTTAATTATCCCATTGCCCTCAGTGTTAAATGAGCAATTACATCAGGGCATTGTTGCATTTAGCAAGGGTGCAGGGCCACATAGACCAAAACGGCTTTCCTATAATTCACAGTGACTCTGCCCTTGATTTTGTTATAATACACCAGACCACACAAACCCACTTTTAGTCTTTTACTCTGCATATCAGATAACGTGATTTCAAGGGAGGGCACGCTGCTGCGTTCAAAGACTCTCCCTAAAGCTGGTAAAAAGGTAGAGCCACGTGAGCGGAGAGATTACGGCTCAGTGACTTCGGATGTTTCCCCCCGCTGCCACTGATTGCCAGCATTGTCTGGAAAGCGTCCTGCGGGAAGTGTGCGACTGAAGGATATTACATGTAGACTTATTACCCTTGACAACAGAAATGAGATGAAAAGAAAGAAAGAATAGCAAGAGAGCCGCTACCTTGGGGCGGAACAACACACAGCCTGCGGGGAGCCTGCCTCCCTTCTGATTGGAGAGGATTATGTAATTCTACTTGTGCCCTTGCCGTGCACCGCCACCCGTCACAAGAGCTGTTTGTGCGTGCTCTGTTATCTGCTAATGAATCGTATACTATATATTACATTTTGCTTTACGGTACAGCTGTCTTCCTCTTTAGCATCCTTTTCCCGCAAGCGGCTTTTTTTCTTAGACGCCAACTGACATCTCATTTCGGTCCTTGTCTACCGCCTCTAAGTATTAGCTAACCCAAGCTTATTACCTCTGCACAGGGCCTTATTACGGAGGAAGACTGGCTGTCGGTCCCGTTTTATAACTCAACTTGTGATAACAATATTGGACTTGATCTAGGATTTAATACGTCAATAAGATCTGGAGGTTTACATCAGTTTCGAAGAAATGATTTTGTCTGTGGGACACATCGGTGGATCAGTGGATCCAACAGTATATTTCACTTACAAACTTGTTTACATTAAATGTTCATTTGGTTTTTATTTATTCAGATTTGGACCTACAGTGATATGACAATACTATGCTGAACCCCGCTAATGGACAAATTTATACAGGAGATCTATAGGGATACTATGCAGATATGAAGATGTTGTGGGCCTCCTGTGGATTGAGGAGGATGGATAGGATCAGGAATGAGTCAATAAGAGTGACAAGTCATGTTTGATGTTCCGGAGATGTAGTCAGACTGAGATGGTTTGGTGGACGTATGAGACCACCATATGAGAGAGAGTAAATATTTTGGGTAGAAGGATGCTATGGCTGCTAAGGTTGGAACTGCCAGGCAGAAGACCCAGAGGAAGGCTGAAGAGGAGATTTATGGTTGTAGTGAAAGAGGACATGAACTTGGTAGATGTATGAGAAGAGGATGCAGAGAATAGAGTCAGATGGAGGCAGGTGATTGGCTGTGGCGACTCCCTTGAAGGGAGCAACTGAAAGGAGGAAAATCTATGGGGACAGTATAA
Organism: Fistularia tabacaria; assembly: GCA_901007705.1. Lineage (NCBI taxonomy): Eukaryota > Metazoa > Chordata > Actinopteri > Syngnathiformes > Fistulariidae > Fistularia > Fistularia tabacaria. Next base: position 44,154 of record CAAKHD010009357.1, on the reverse strand, counting down.
ACCCCAACATAATGATCCAAATCAACCTTCTGACTGCTCATAACAATCGAAAGCAAAGAGCTGAACCAAGTTAACACTCGGCTTCTTCCTTGTTAGGCAATTTTATGCTCACGTAACGTCCGTAAAAGGATACGTCCGATTCAAATTTTGTCAAAAGTCATTGCTCACATACTTCCCATACAGAATTTGTGTTGCCATGATTGCTGGGCAACACATCCACCAGAGGTGGGGGTGCAGAGTTCACTTCTGAGCTCTGCATTGCAACATATACTTTATTAACCACCCGTGGGGACATTCTTTCTCTGCATTTAACCCATCATGGATGAACCATGAGCAGTTGGCGGCTGTCTACCAGCCACAGGGGAGCAATTCAGGGTTCAGTGTCTTGCTTAACTTCAACACAATAGGAGGAGCTAGGAATTGAACCAGGAAGGTTCAGTACCAAGGACAATCGCTCTACCTCCTGTCCTACTTTTGGACAACAGGAAAGAAAGATACAAAAAAGGCATCTGGACAGAGATATCTTCCTCTTGCTTCTACCGAAACCACATTGTGTACTCTCTTCTTTTCGTCCATCACATTTGAGCATTCTGTGCAACACTGCTCACCCTTCTAGTGGTACTTCTCCATTTGCTGCGTTTAGCTTTGCACCCGCAACCTCCCGAAAACGTACACAATTAGGCACGAAATGAACGGATTGAAGGCTCCTACCATACGGGAATGCATATTTAATACAGAGCATAAATGAGCTCCAATTTGTGAACTAAACCTGGTTTTGTTGAAACACAGGGCTTTGCTTGAATTTACAACAAGCAGATACACATTCGCACTTATTTCAATTTTCTGTCCGTTTAGCAAATTCAGAGGTGCTTTTAGCTCTCCTCAAAGAGAGTGATCTCCAAGACAGAGGACACCAGGGATGTGATTAACTGGACCTGGTTTGAGTATCCATCTTCGGGGAGTGTCCTTCATCAGGCTGTCTTTGGCAGCTTCTTGGCAGTGTTATGAATCTGGGCCCATCTCGGTCCAGTATCGGGTCAATAAATTCATTTCTGCGTGCATTTCAACTCAGAGGTTTAATATTGGGTTTGACAAACGTGCAGAGGGTTCCTCTGACTTGCGATCTGAACTCCGAAATAACCCAACAAACCCGCAGTCACAATGAGTTTCCTCCGGTGGTTTACTCATGCTTGTGCAAGACCACCCCGGGAGGCATTCTGACGGTCGGCCGCAGCGCTTTCAGACAACAAGAGATTTAAGACCGCGCGCTGGAAGTGCAGCAATTGGACACTTTCCGTTTTGTATTGATGCGTTTGATCTGCCACGAAGATTTTTCAATTACGAGCCATTTTCTGCCCACGTGTCTCCATTCGTGTCGGCTCACTTCAGCGGTGGGAAACACAACTTGTTTGTAGTTCATCGAGTGGCTTCTCCCTGCCCCGCTTTCTTAATTTCAGCTGACGTTTACATATGTGTATGTGTTTTTTTTTCATGCAACTCCTGGTTGTCCTACTTATACCCCTGTAGCTGCACAGGACTCGCCCATTAAGGACTTGTGGCTGCCTCAGACCAAATTGCGGTTACCTGAGAAGCCGACGGGGAACCTCTGGAGGTTGGTTGTCGACTCAACCTTGCCAACCATTCCTTCTAAAATACAGTTTTTGGTTTCATATTCGCACCTTTCTTGAACGTGACAGGAATGTACAGAGCAGCCGGAGGGGGAGGAGAAGCATTCTAACACATTAGAACACATGTCACTACTCTGGTGCTCACTACGTTTCCCCCTACAATCACCCGCTCAGATACATATGGTCGCCATCTGGCCTCGTAGAGCCGACCGAGAGCCAAGAGTGGGGCAGAGGCACGGCGATCTATGTACAGTAACAACACGGTTAACCCTTTAGCGCCCGTTTGTGGGACTTCCCCCTGTTTGTCTTCCTCTCCGCGGCCTCGTCACGAATCATCTTCACGATTCACAAATACGTCGCCGAACCTTAAGAATTAGCCCGATTAAAACTCGACAGTCCTTTCTTTGCAGCTTATCTGTGAGTGAAAGCCACATCCAATCTTCAACCCCCAGCTACTGTGTGTTTAAGGAAGTGCACTTTTCCGTGCATCTCTCCAAAATAGATTTAAGTGCAGGGTACTACGATCATGGAGGTCAGCATTCCTGCGTCCCAGTCTAGTCGTCCCGTAGATAAGCCACGGTGGATCTGAGCCGTGGAAGATTGACAAGCGGACTTAAAGACAGGAATCCAAACTGAAAATCAAAGTTCAACGTTGGAAAGTTGCAGGCAAATATTTTTACATATTTTAACAGAGATTAAATAGCAAGGCGAGATATTAGTTGTGTTTCACACCCAAATACTCAAGTGAGTGATTTTAAAGTCAGACAGTAAAGAATAAAATGTTGAAGTCTGTCAGAGGGAAGGGATCTCGTATTTGTGATTTTTTTTTCTGCAGGAGTTATTTCTTTCAGCATGAGGAGAAAGTGCCGGCCCAGGTCATATACTGGATCTTTTCTGTCTGGCTGCCTATCACACAAAATTACTAAGGTGCATTCACTGGCATCTTAATGGGAGTCCTGTACGTATTACTTCTTCTCCGCTGACAGTGCCTTGCCTGGAGCGTTATGCGGCTTGCTCTCCTCTCCTCTCCTCTCCTCTCCTCTCCTCTCCTCTCCTCTCCTCTCTGAACAGCCAGCGTATGGCCCACAGGAGCTATGCCATTTCCGATTACAAACCTCAAGTCTCACAGAGGATTTTTAATAACACGAGTTCCCATGGCGCAGAGAGAGAGAGAGTTGTTCATGTCACCGGCTAGCATGCAAGAGCTCCATCACCCCCTCCACCCTCTCCACTTCCCCCGGGGCTGGACAGTGTCATGCATTAGGACGTGGAGAGCCACTGAGTCACCTTGCCCTAGACCATTCTGAGAGCGTCGGGTGCTTCGCTGTCAGCTGGTGCTGCTCTTTCTACCCCGGACTGGCAGGAAGAACCAGGGCGCTTGAAAAGCTCAAACCTGGTTCTCGAAGTTTTATTGAATCGTTGGCCTTTTTTTTACCTTCAGTGCTGATGAAATGAATGACTTTCTGTTTGATGGGTTCACTCAGACTAACTAAAACTGGAGATGTGAATGGCATCATTGATTTTAAAAATTGTTTCAGAAAATTAGGCTGGGGGTTCGAGACAGGTGCCCATTCAGAAGTGGACGATTTGCCAAAATGGTATTGGTTGATTATGCTGTACATGGGACGTTAAAAATGGTTGAAATAGCCGTTGTACTCCTCACCGGTTTTGGTTGCACCCCTCAAAATGCTGTCGGTTGCCGTTGTCGCCTCTTATGCGATGTATCAAACATGGCTATCGTAATGCTCAGCAGAATAGTTACGTGACAAAAGGGATTTAACAGATGAACAACAACTGTTTAGTTAATTAATTTGCAAAGTTGTTGTGTAAATCAGAGTATAGAAGGACACTGTAAAACTAAAATCGACATGAAGCTGTGATTCAGCCAATCAAAATGCTGGGACCCATCAAAGGGCCAGTGAAGTGTTAAAAAAGAATCTGTATACTCATCATCTTCAATTTTTTGTGATATCTGGGAAATTTGGGGGATGCGTAAGAAACTCTAGACTAATGGCTCATCAAAAACACATTTTCGAATTTACAAGTGGCTGCTGAGCAAAGCTGCACTGTTACGTTTCTCGGTACATTACGTATTGAACATTAGTTCAATACAACAAATCTGTATTAATTTCATAGTTAAATCGACAGATGTCAGAGTAATTCCCGATTAGACCTCACAGGAATGGACAATTTTCGACTAACAACCGGAAAAGCAGAAGGACAGCAGTGGTTTTAAGTAAATTATCCTCGTAACCTGGACTGATTGTCGTGCAGGTGACCTCCTTAAAATGGACGCCACTGAAAATGCGCTTTACACTGGATTATATTCACCCATTCACACACACCGATGGTGACAGAGCTGCTATGCGCGGTGCTAACCAGACCAACGTGGGGTTCAATGTCTTGCCAGTGGACACTTCTACTGACAAAGGGGTGGGAATTGAACTGCCAACCTGTCAACGTTGGAGTTACTGAGCTACCCTCTCCCCACTTGACATTATTTTCCTATTTTATTGCACATTTTTAATGTCTTGTTCCCCGCAAACACATAAACATATCCATTCAGTCATTGTGAGCAAAAAGTTGTAATATACCGGTCATTTTTAGATTTTAGATTTAGAAGTGGTTTTTTTTATTTCCTTTTTCGGGGATGTTTTTGGTAGAGGAGAGAGATGATGCGTCCAGTCACTTGCTGGCATGCTGAGGTCAAGGATGTGGTCTGTTAAATCCACGGTTACACTTTAACTATGCTTTTGACACTGGTTTATAATTAGGCAAGGACAAAATTGCATTAATATGTGTGCAAGAGTCCCCCCATTAAACACTTTAAGATGGGTTTCCTGAAGCGTAAGTGAACTTAGTACCGGAGAAGTGGGGGAAAACTCTGCAAGAACAGGGTCGAAGGTGTACCACCGAAGCCTGGTGGATTAGAACCGGAGCTGTTGTGGAAACCTGACACCCCAGCAGCGGACAGCGGTGTTTTCCTGTTCTTTGCTCCGTCTTTGCAGATGGTCCACGGGTGTCGGCTGTCCCCGCAGTCACCAAAGACAAAGGGGAAGTGACGTCATGCCGGCTGCTCAGCGGGTGCCGGGCTTTTTGTATTTACAATTAAATAAGTGTGACTTATTCCCGAGAAATCTATAAGGCAGCTTTTCCCGGCTGGGGCGAATGGAGAAAGTCACCTTTGCCGTCGACAGTTCTCGCGCATTAATTCAGCAGCTTAACGTGAGAGAGAGACCAATAAATCCAAAGGTACTTTTTTTTTTTTGTGGTGATTAGGGGCTAAGTGGGGAGTCGCTGCTTTCAGACATTTCATATTCTGACACCTTGAATGGAGTGAGGAGGCAGCAGTGTATGAAAGAGTGACAAAAGACAAATGGAGAGAAGGCGTACTCAGGGAACTCCCTTTGAGCAGTGGGAGTAACACAATAATAAAATATTGTTTGAGATATTAGCCATTATTACCTTCGGGAAGGTTCTTAGACAGATGTCATGTGGCTGCTTTTTATAACCCATTTCTGTTTAACCCCCTCAAAAAATAATAGGTTCGCCAACACCTTTCTGATGAAAGACAAGCCAAGTAAAATTGTACTTATAAAACGCCAAATCACAGCACGGTTTGTCTCATGATACTTTCCATGTAGAGCAGATCTGGCCCACACTCTTGAAAATGATTGACAGAAACACCACATTCCCCCATGAGCATGCACTTGGTGACAGTGGCGAGGAAAAAAAAAGGCCTTTTACAGAAACCTCGGACAGATCCCAGCTCATTGCGGTCGGCCTTCTGTCTCGACTGGTTGGTGTACGAAGAGAGAGCGGAAGTGAGGGACAGAGACAGAAAGCAAGAGTGTGATAGAGAGAGAGGGGATATGAGGGTTGAGAGGGACAGGCACGAAGGATCTCTTATAACAACAGCAATGCTGATAGTAACATAGTAATAGCTGAAATTACATATATTCATAAATATATTCATAACATTCATAAAGTAAATTACAATGATGGCCACCTGGCTAAAGTAGATCAAACCACGCCCCCTGGGAACCTGCAAAATCAGATAGCCTCAGGACAAGACATGAGGTTACTATCAGCACTGGTAAAGGGATGTATAAGTGCAGATATGATAGGGAGAGTGGGAGGTGTGAGAAAAGTGCATCATGGGATATCCCTCAGCAAAGTATACATAACTCGGGGCTAGCCTTGGCTTAACTATAACGAGGAGAGAGAAAATCCTTTTAGCTCTGAGTGGCAAAACAGAAAAGGAGCAATAATTTGAAAAACAGATTTCAGGAATCTTTAGAGAATGAGCAAAAAATCATCTTTTACTTTCAAAATGATGCAAAATGATATGAAGCACATACCCGGGAAATGACTCTGTAAGAGACTGAAGACTTGTTAAGTTGACTTCAGGATCACCTGCACCTAATTCCAGAATAAAAGCTTCATGTTCGCCTGCTGTCAAGACAAACAGATTTGTGTTTAATTTACATTATTCTGGCTAATGTGCCTCCTCTGTGTCTGTCTCTCTCTCTCAGGTGTGCTCAGCCTTCCTGAGGGACTGAGTCTTCTCAGGGAGCAGCAGCAGCAGCAGCATCAGAGGGCGGGGAAGAGTGGCGACGGAAGCGCCTTCAACCAGTCCGAGCTGCGCTCCATCGAACAGTGCTTACTGGCCACTCGAGTGGGCAGCATATCCGAACTCAGTGAGTGACGTGTGTGTGTTTGTGTGAGAGAGAGGTTTGGTGTCATTGACAATGGCTGAAAAGCCTATAATGACGGTCCAATGGTTTCATTGGCTGCTGTCATTTCAGCTACTAATAATAACCGAAAATATGGAAGTCTGTCCTTTAGAAATATCTTTATTTTCATCAATCAATTCTCTGTCGAGCTCTTTTTCATTTTGACGGACAAAACTTAGATGATGCGACATGACAGTATTTCACCTCTAAAATAAAACATAAAGCGTGCACGGCTATCGTCTGGAGGGGAGTTGGGCGTAGCAGCTGCAGAATCAGCAGCTTTGGTTTGACATTGAAATCTGTAAAATCACAAATATGAAAGAAATAATCCAAGGTTTAGACGTTCCCTCTTCAACTGGAGGTCATCTTCGCATTTGTAGAAGGTGTCATCAATGAGTATACGATCTTAATGTGTTCTTTAAGTTTGCTCCAAATGTTGTCCTGCTGTTCCTGTAAATGAGTGCTTTCATTATTTCATTATTCAGCGGTGCTCGTCAGGGGCTACATTAAACGGCTATGGCTCACTGGAAGTTGTGCTGTCAGTGTCAGCGCTTAAATAATGATTTCAGCTTTCAAATTTGATGGAGCCTGCGAGAGAGAGGCTGAACATCTGTCCGCGCACAACATGCTCATTAATCAAACAATAATGAACCTGGGATCGCTCTCTGTCAGTGTTTACACATCGGAGCTTCAGACAGGTTATAGGTATTTATTTATATGAGTGTCCGCTAGGTGAAGAAACGCTTTCGAAGCAGGTTGGATTTGGTGGAGAAAAGTGTCAGGGGTAATGTGTGATTAAACAGTACCAGCCAGATTGAAAGGAAAAGTGTACAAGACAGTGGTTGGACCAGCGATGCTGTATGGTAGACCAAAGAGGAGATTTCTGAATGTAGTGAACGGGGACATGAAGGAAGTTGGTGTGAGAGAAGAAAATAGAAGAGAGTTAGATGGAAGAGTTTGATTTGCCTTGGCGACCCTTGAAGGGAGCAGCCGGAAGGAAAAGAAGAAGAAGAGTGTTGACTCTCTACATTGGTGTGTTCCCCTTTGACCAAGAGTGATGTCACATAATCAAGGCTTATTTCGCCTCAATTGACTTTTTAAGTGTTTTTTCTTTATCTTTTCGGAATTGGGGGAGTAACCTACTGTTAACAGTGAACAAATCTGCTGCTGTGAGCCGAGCCGAGCCGAGCCAAGTGCGCAACTTCATTTTTTCTCATTTGATTGAATCAGATAAAATCATAACTTTCCCCGAAAGGGGACCAGGAGTCCATTTAACTGAAAGAGATTTCATTTTTCAGAGGACACGTTTTTGAGTGAAGCAGCATTAACTGACCAATAGATATATGAATAAATTGTTCAATGAAGATGTGCATCCTAAGGGGACTGCTTAACAAAAATATCCCCTGCTCTTGATTATTAGAGCAGGGGTCAAAGTTCATGGGACTGTTGTCATTGTGCAGACGTGTCAAGTGAAAGCTGAGGAAAAAAGATTCTGGGATGTAAACTCTTGTTATCTGAACAAATGCCAGGCTGATGGATTTTTTTCTAGAGCTATATTGGAGGGTGCGCAGCCTCGGAGCCTCGTCAGTCAGCTGTCCATGTTATATTGATGAGTTCAGTCAAGGACTCATTCTGTGTTGTTTACAGTGCAAACACTCTGAGATCAGCGGATGGATAATAGCGCAGCTTAGGAGTAGTAATGTGGTAATGTTATCTGTTGGCAAAGAGAGTTCCATAAATAACTATAGGAGTCGCAGACAGACACACTCCTTGGACTGGGGAAAAAAAATGAATAATTGAAGAAGGCGGAATAGCCGGGGGTAATTGCACTATCAGGCTGTCACGAAGTGTTTTCGATGCAACAAGATGGGAAACCGAGGTGAATGAAAGATGGGAAGGCTGGGCGAAAATATAAATGACTTTGATTTTTCGAAAATATACTCAACAGATCAAAATGGGCAACAGTGGCACAGCGAAATTGTTGTCGTGATCAGGGAGCATCTTTTCAATTGGCATTTGCATGCCGTTTTGAGGTTCGTCAGTGATTTGCCTCTTTGTATTTTCTCATTTGCCAAAATGCCAGATTTGCATAGTTGAACTCAAAGGACCGCATATAGTTATTAGCTCTGATGGCGTGTGTCATTATCTCTCAGCTTCACTGAAGCAAATCCTGTTTCAAGTGTGCTCTACACCTTTGTTTGTGCAGGTCAATGTGTTTACGAATCAACCAATTGTAGTTCCCGATCAGTCCAGGGTAGAAGAACGATATTGAACTGCCTTTCGCTAAATTCACAAATCTTGGGAAACTGATAAAATGAAATGAAGGAACTTGACTTTTTGAAGTGTGGTGATATATTGATTACTATTTCCATGCCTGTGTATTAAATGTAAAGTAAAGCCACAGACAGAAGATTGCATCGTTGACATTGTTGTCTTTATGCTAAGCTAAGTTAGCGAGCTCAGGCGACAAACACACGCACAGATTTTATACGCCTCACATCCCAGTCGTCTGTGCAAGACGCATCTTTCCTGCGGTCTTAAATGACTCCCTTTGTTGTGTCAACTATCTTAAATTGGGCCAAAGACATATCCGTGATGGTTGAAAAAACATTTTTAATCCTGACGAAAAGTCAAGTGTTTACCAGTTACAATATGTTGCTCGCCTCCACATGAACCAGCAAGAGCCTGTGATCTAATTGATTCTGAAGTTTCAAAGTTCTCAGATCACCAATGATTTCCAAATCAAAGTTACCTCGGGCTTTGGTCTGAAGTGGAAAACTTCGAATTTTAGAGGTGGGCGAGTACATTTTTCAGAGCTTTAAAAAGATGGCTACGTCACAAGATATCATATTTGCCATGAAAGAACAAGACTTGGACTGACTCGTACCTGCGTGCTCACAGACACTCATGGGCACACATGCATACACCCCACCAATCATGTCTTTCCCCAATTGACCTGTTCTCTTTACAGGATGAATTCATCTGAAATAGTATGCATGAATATTAGGACATGTTCCGTATGAAATTAAATGCAAACTCTTGAAGGTCATTTCAACGGCAGCCCAAGTCACCAATGACCCTCTTGACAGAGATCCGAGGAGGTTAAGGTTATGTCCCAATTGTTGAGACAGGGCTTTGGCTTATTTTCTATTGGCGTTCCCAACCTGATAGATGTGAGAATCCTGGGCTGAAGGAGTGTTTTAATGATGATTCTTCTGAAACCAGGTATATTCAGCTCAAGGTGTGGAAAATATCAATTTGATCAGTTGTTTAGTTTCAACATGTGAAACTAAACAATTCATTTCAATGGTTTTGCCAAGTTGTACTCATTAGTGCACGTGATAACAAACTCTGCCTAATAGGTTCTTTCAACAAATTCCTGGTCCTGATACTGAGGTGATGATGTGCTTGTTCAGAAAGACATCGCATTTCCTGGGGCCGTGGATGTCAGCTGGTCGTCACTCGAACGCTCCTAATTTGAAGGCCCGATTTCCAGCCAATTGAACAAGTTGCAAGTCCAATTCACTTTGAGTTAATGTGAGACTTTTTGGCAAGGCCTTGTATTCTGCTTTCGTTCATTTGAAACTAATTTTACACCACTTTGCCGAGACATAAGATGATTCAATCAGTTTTGTCTGCTTCCAACAACAGTACCACAACCATGGAAATAATGACTCTGACCTGACCAGAGTGAAATTCAATTTTGGCTTTTTGGAGACTTCCTTTTCTCTGTTCTTTCTATTTTTCCATTCATACTTTAATTTTGTTGGGAGTCAGATCGCCTACCTCTGCAATTCAGATACAATTCAGCATTGTGGACCATGTAGTTTAGTAAGGACGGTAAAGATGTCTGTGTGTGAGCATGTATAGGGCAAAGGTTATGGCTGACAAAAACAAATTCAGCTGTATGCTCATTACCGTTGAAGAAAATATAGGTACACGGTGCGACAATGCTGAAAAAAAACACACATTCTTAGATGCACAGAGCAATAAGCGACACAATCATACCTCCATCTGGGTGTAATCATGCTGTTGCAGTTCAGAGGTTGGACTCACATGCGGACACATGACTCTGCATCAAATAGATAGGGTTTGAAACCAAGTTTACTTGGAGGGGAGAACAGGTATGGAAACAAGTAGGGGCAAAAATAGGCAGGCCAGGTAGGAGGACGTGGGCAGGAACAGGCAGACCAGGCAGGGGAACACTAGACAGCAACAGGCTGGGGAACGCTGGAAATGAGCAGGCAGACCAGGTAGGGGAACGCAGGGCAGGAACAGGCAGGAGGTGCTAGCATACACCAACGGGGGGAGGGAAACCCCGATTGTGGACGCGCGGCTAGGGAGAAGGCACTAGAATGCACCAAAGGGAGAGGGAACGGTCGGGGGACAGGCAGCTAAGCGGAAGGCGCTAGCATACACCGACGAGAGGAGCCCGGTCCGAATGGATGGCCAGGTGAGAGGCGCTGGCATATGCCGACAAGGGAAAGGAGCAAAAGGGAAGGGATGGCACTTGTAGACAGAAAAAGAGCGAATAGTGAGAGATGGTGCGGGGGACAGAGGGAAATTTGTGAATGACTGTAAGCCCCGGCTTTTAACTAGCGCAAGGAAATCTGAGTCCAACCCTGACATATCCGCTGTGTGTTTTTGTGTCTCAATTTTACAATGAAATCTATAGTACTCATAACTATTGCACCTAATCCTTGTTTGTAATTCTTCTGTAGCTTCAGTTGGACATTTAACTCTGGACAAATGCCCACGAACACCTGCAGAGATGTAACTGACTCAAGTGTGTAGTTACCCCATCAAATGGCCCATCATCAGTCAGGGGTATTTAGCGGTTTTCTGAGCTGGAGTGTATACTATTTGGTCGACACACAGCATTTTCCCCCTCTTTTCCTGATGGATGTCTATCAATTTAAACTGCAAATCAGTTGCTAATGCCCTTCAAAGCTAAAACACAACAGCTCATGGTTATGCTAACAAAGCAAGCTTGGTCTGCTAACGCTATGCAGGAGTCCTGAATTTTTAGACGATTTTCAGAAGTATGCAGTGCACTGCGAGGCCAGATAAGAAAACTAATTGGATTCATTCCATCTCTTTGTCTTTAGCAACATGACCGAAAGTAATATTCAATACCCGTTTCAATAAATATAGTGGAAGTTTTGGTACTGAAGTGAATACTGTTCCAATAAAAAATGTGAGAATAATTAATTCAGGAGCTTCATTTTTTTATAGATGTATTAAATTAAGGAGAGGCAGAAGAAAAAAAAGCATCAATGAGCTTTTATCATTCTCTTTCAGTGTCTTATGATCAAAAGACACGAGAAAAAGGATACTGAGATAATGAAGAGATATAATAAAACCTGGAAGATTTTACCACTCTTTAATCTCATATAAAAATTGCTTGGTCACGCAGCTAACTATCAGCATAGTACCCCGGGGAGTTTAGCTTGACAATTTATCATACAGAGAGGGCTCTACTAGCCAAGAATCCAAGTAAAGTCAACTATCCTCCGCATAGAAGAAAAGAAATGCTAGTTTAAGTCTTTTGGAGTTTAAAAATCGATGCTCTCTTGCTATTGTCTTTTTCTCAGCTAGCTAGGCTGATGCAGCATAGCCGCCATGGGCCCCATGCATCCGGGTTTCCCCCCTGTAGCTTTGAAGAATAATTCCCCTGATTTTCTGTTCCTTCAGCATCAAGTGACGTACTTTCAGGAGTTGAAATTAAAGACAAATACTTGTTTCTTTTATGCAGCGCACGCATCATGCAATAAAAAGTACATTTGAAGTCATTTATGCAACCGGAGTTTCAATTAAGTGCACTGAAGTTAAATTCAACACTAGAACTAAGGATTGCATGATGGTAACCAGAAGATATAAAAAAAAAGACAAGTGTCCCCTCATATTACTGTAAAACAATTACTTTTCAAGGGTCGATGAAGTTTCTGACAACTGGTGTAAAAAAAACGCAAGTGCTCTGAGTTTCAAGTTGAGAAGAGCCGCCCTGAGTAAACACCTCATTTTTCATCTGCTGTGAGACAAGGGTTAATTCTGACCCTGCTTTGTTTTAGAAATAACAGCCTTTGTTTCACGGGGCTGTGATCCCGTTCTCACTCTTCTGAGTGCACGCTCTCTTCTTTAATAGACTCCGGGGGCTACTGACAGCAGAGTCGCCGCTGTGTCTGCACTATTGTGCCTGATCGGGGCGGGTGCAATGAACATGAGAAATCTCAGTGCTGAAGAGAAACAACAAAAACTTAATATCGCCTGTTAACCCATCTGCTGTCCTGTGGACTGGACGCCAGAAAGGCCCTTCCCCTGTCCACTCCAGGCTCGGATTATTGTTTGTTATTTCTGTTTGTTTGTTGCAGTTCATTTTTTTAAATTAAAGTCCGGCCAATTCGCCCTCTTCATACACTGATAAAAACGCTTTAACCTTGTTGGCTTAATAGAATTAGACATATTTGCGTGTTCCTGTCCAAACTGTATTTTAACAATGCTGCAATAGGCCGATTTAAGTTGATCGTATGTATTTATTCATTTATTCATTTATTCATTTATTCATTCATTCATTCATTATCCACAGCGCTTATCCTGCACTCAGGGTTGTCGGGGGCTGCAGTCTATCCCAGCTGCCATTGGGCGAGAGGCAGGGCTCACCCTTGACTGCTTGCCAGTTGATCACAGGGCCACATATATCGACAACCATTCAACTATTCCTTCACATGTCATATGGAGACATCCAACCATTCACTCTCTCATTCACACATCAAATAGAAGCATGCAGTTTTTCACCCTCTCATTCACATGTCACATAAAGACATGAACATTCGCACGTCTGGGTAGTTTATGGTCTCCAATAAACCTACTGCATGTTTTTGACCTGCAGGAAGAATACGAAGCACCCAGAGGGAAGAACATTCAAACTCCACACAGAAAAGCCTCCTGTTGGAACCGAACCAGGGGCCTTCTTGTTGTGTGATCAGAGTGCTCGCACCACTGTGCTACGTGTATTCATAATCCTCCTATTTATGAAGGATGAATGTTTTGCTCTACCTCAAGGGGCAATATAGTCATAAAGCTTTCCATGTTTCTGTGTTTTTACATGAGCACACTCCAGACGTGGCGCCGGGTCATTCCCAATCCCTACCATGCACAACTGCTGCTACACGACTATGCTACAACGCCAAAATACGGAAAAGCTCTTTGTGAGTTTGTTTGTGTGTTCGTACACGTAGGGTTGTCAGCAGCTCGGTTCAAAATTTGATTGTAAAGTCTGTTCGTAGGCTGATTTGTTCGGAATTAGGGGCGTTTGTACGTTGAGATTCTACTGTACTTGTTCCTCTCACACACCGCAATGCATGACCTTTCCTCAGGAGACAGAGAAAGTTCAACCATTGATAAAGAACATGACTTATATTTTTTAAGCTGCCTGTTGCTTTTTTCCCAATTGTTGTCAATGACACATGGGGTATTTTGACATGCAGCCTCAGCTGCAAACATCTCCACCAAGTCATATTGTCTGAAATCAGCAGAAATAAATTGAATCGCAGGAAGAATGGCCGAACGTCTTGTTGAGTCAGGAACGCCACGGGCCGCCATTAAATGTAATCGCCACCACACAGCAGCTAATAATTGAGACGATGGAGTTGAAGCTGCGATGATGGCAACAGCTGCACCGAGCAGCCCAGACCCATTTGTCAAATTCTTGGAGCAGACCTGGTGCATGTATATTTACTTACCTGTAAAGGCTGTGGTGCCAGCGCTCCCAGAGAAATCAGAGACGATGTCTGCAATATTGTTGAGTGCGCTCCCTCCCACGCCGCTCGGCATTAAATAACCTTCACATTCTCTGAAGAGAGAGGAGCGGTTTGTGTTTTATGTGGGTGCAGCGTCGCCGGCTCTTGACCTTAAAGACACCAAATCTCATAAATTTCTTTGTAAATCAAAGGGGTTCCATTAAGTTACTCCCTGAAAAATGATGTCTTTGTCTGTTTTCGCTTTTCCAGAAACGTATTTTTGAAAGAGATTGCTGAACCGAAGCCGCCGCCTGACTCTTTAACCTCCCTCATCTTGTTAGCATACAGGATTGATTAGCAATAATGCAATATTGATTAAAATACTTGAATCTTCTAATAGAAAGGTCATGGATGTCTAACTTAGCCAGCGTAGCTTCCATCGCTCTGATCTTTCATTTGCTTGCGATGTAATTCTTTAAAATTCGTACAAAATAATGCCGTCTAATGGAATTAAACTGCTCACGTTTGCCGTGGATCATCTCTCAAGTCGGGCCTGGAATTTGGCACGGATCGGGGAAACCGTGGTGTTATTAGTACTAGTCATCCGCCGCATTACGTGAACGTAAAATTCAATATGCTGTCCAAGGGGGAGTTTAAACTATTTCATGGTTAATGAAGTGTCTTTTTCTGAAGTTTGTTCATTTTAACGTTTTGATGTTTTATACATTCCTGCAGGCATTACATCACACAGGAGAGGAAAAGACATCTTGCAGTAAAGTAGGGTCTTTTTTAAAAGTCACAATGTTTTAGAACCCCCCGTAGATAAGAAACTAATTAAAACAAAGTTATTTCAACTTTTTGACTTTTTTTTTTGCAAGCGTTGTTTGTTTTCTCTGTTTAATCGCTTCACATTATAAATGAACTCCTGTGAAGTTGAGGTCAATTAGCTATTTTCTTCACTCCTCTGCCTGTTTCGGTCTCACTGTTTATATTTCTCTATTCATATATTGGAGTTTAGGCATCATTTTTAACAGATGCAGGAAAATGGGGATGCTTCGAAACAAACATATCTGTCCAATCGTCTACATTTCTGGAACATCTGAAATGTATGCAGTTTGGCAATATTATTTTTGAACTAGCAAAACAGGTTGAATTCAGTAGAAGTTCCCACCAGAGCACCCTGAGGAGTTCCTTGCAAATAAAGGCGCGGTTATTGTGACTCTGAAATATCTATTACAAACTCTTAATACATACATTTTTCTCATGTCCCTTAATACTGTTAACATTATTTGTCGTGCATAATTATTTACAATATTGTACTTTATTCTGTCCAGGCAACTAAGATTAGTCTTTGTTCACCGACAAATTCTGTCTTAGCAACATTGCTGCTGAAACTTTATGTCCTTATGTGATAACACATATTATCTAGCCAATCCTGAAATAAGATTATTAAAAGATTAAAAAAGATCCAAGATTATGCAATCGCAACCATTACATCACTTGCAACACAAGAAAGCTCGAGAAAACAGGATAGAGTATTAGTGCCAGTTTACTCGGTAATCCACTGTATTTTAATTTTTTTTTCATAATGTCATTGCTAAAGGAGAAGCCTGGGTCATTTGCATTCTTTGTATTATAGCACTATATATAGTTTGTTGTCAATTATGTAAGGTAGTTCTTGACAAGTCTGTAGAAATGAAACATCACGTTATATCTGTTTCAGCTTGATTCTTCAAGAAAAAGCAGTGTCGTGATACGTAGTCAAATATTCTACAGTGACACAAACACTGTTTTCACACACACCGGAAGTCTCTGCGTTGCACGTCTTAACGTCTCAGCGAGGAGGAAGTGGAAAGTGGCGGGACGGTCTTCACGCAAAAATGTAGCTTCGCCAGCTCAGCTCTCCGGTTTCAAGCACAGGTCAATTTCTCACACGCCGGGGAAGTTGCGGTTTCCTCCTGTTTTTCTGGGGAGCCAAAGATAGTGCAATCACAAGTTCATATTTTGAACTTTAAAATGCACAGTTAAAATAACACAAAGTCCTTCATTGCAATATTGGGGCATTGTGGTTTGTCCCAGAGTTGGGCTTCCATTGACTGATGGCATTAATGCACTTTTATTCAGAGGAAGGGGACTGTGTGTTCTCACTTTACAATTATGAAGAGGCTGACTGCAGTGGTGCTCACTTAGCACTGATAACCAAACATCAAAATATCTGCGACTTCTTCGCCTTGAATTGTGTCAGACATTAGGAGGGATTTCCAAGTTGCTTTGGAATTCCATTACATTTTCACATTGCACTCTGGTCTAAGCGAGGCAATGAGAAACAAATGACTGTTTCGAGAATTTACCGTGAGTATAAAACAGTCAGGTCGTGCTTTTTCCAAGATGTGTTTACTTTGCTTTCGATCCATCGAGAGAATATTCAAATTTTCATTACCTCCTTAAGCTCTAATTTCTTAAGCCAAACCAGATGACCTTAAAGTTTTGACAAATTATGTTCAGGAAATAGCTTGGAGTAGCAAATGAATGTCCATAAATATTCATTCTTTACACACTCCAGACCCGAGCATGCTTATTCCACTCCCGTGGGCAGCAGAGAAAAGAACTAGGCAGAATCCTGTGCCTTTTTTGTCCAGATTAAAACTAAATGTAGGTTTTTGATTTCTCATGAAAGAGTGAGCTGGAAGGGAGCTGGTGGAACAGATGATGGTTCCCCAACATCAACTTTTCATGGCATCTGAGCTTCAAATGCTGCCTCCTGCATACGTATCCTCTCATGAGTCCTCTCGTTTTTTTCCCGTTTGTTGTCTCCTCATGCTAACGCACAGGTGACCTGGTGTCGCGCGCCATGCACTACCTGCAGCCGCTCTATATGAAGAACCACAACAACGGCACTCCCATCCACCAGAAGAGCGGCGTCATCCACTGGGCCCCTGAGGCCATCTACACCCTGTGTTACTTCATGCATTGTCCTCTGATGGAGTGGGAGAACCCCAACGTTGAGCCATCCAAAGTCACCTTGCAAACAGAGAGGTGAGAAGAACACGTTGCCTGACGGGAAGATGTCTTTTTGAAGACGCTCTCTAAGATGACTTGACAGATTTTGATGAGAATCAGTTTTACTTTATTGATCCCCAAGGGGAAATTACTTTTTGTTACAGAAGTAGCTCCCACTCAAAGGGTATAAGATGGGAAAATTTAAGCATCAATATGAAAAATAGATACAAATCCAAATAAAGAATAAAAATATAAATGTATGTACAAGTATATGAACAAGTGAATATATAGTTCCAGGTTATGGCACTATATTAGGATTGGATATGGATATGGGTTATAGCACAGAAGAAATTGTTAGGCGTTTTATTCCACCAATTCTATGCATTTTTTTCTATTTTTTTCCTGTAAAATGAACAAAATTATCCCACTGGATTGAATCTAATCAGTGGGTTGCGCAGTGGTTACCGCTGTCACCTCACAGCAAGACGGTTCCCGGTTCTATTCCGACAGGGGGCCTTTCTGTGTGGAGTTTTCGTGTTCTTTCCGTGTCTATATATGTGTCCTGTGGGTTCTCTGGATTCCTCCCACGGTCCCAAAACATGCAGTGCTTTTGTAGGGAACCCTTAATTGCCCACACATGTCAATGAGAAGGTGAATGATTGTTTGTCACAATATGTGGCTCTGTGATTGACTGGCGACCGGTCCAGGGTGAACCCCGTCTCTTCTCCAATGACAGCTGGGATAGACTCCAGCACTCCCTGCGACCCTGAGTGTAGGATAGGTGGCTTAGGTAATGAATGAATGAATAGATCCGATCAATCATTCTGCTGTGGATATAAAACATCACCAAGTCCAGTCCAGCAGCTGTCAGCGGCGAGTAATAGTCAAAATGTGTGGGACACTTTCTGAGCGTCATACTAGAATCGAGCCCTCTTTCATCTTACATCAAGTACTGCCATGAGTATTTCATATAATCACATGCATATATACCTCTATCTTTAGTTAGTAACAATTAACAAAGGAATCCCCCCAAAAAACATCCATCTTATCTGCAAATAAAAGGTTGTAGCGTCAGCCTTTTAGCAAAATCAAATCGCTTTCCAGAAAGAAAAAAAGCTGAGAATATGGCATTTTATGCTGCGGGAGTCATTTTTCAAGTGACCACTTTCCAAGATGAGATGAAAAAATGGCAGAGTGTAAAAAATGACATATTGTAAAAGGAAAAAAAAACCCTGAGACTGGTTTAAAAAAGTATTTTTGTGCATACATAAAATATGAGTGAACCAAACAGGTTTTCATCCCCACATATAATAAGTCCCCCAAAAGTCATCTTGTTTGAGACATGTTTGCCAAAGATTTCAGTGCTCAACGTTTTTAGGATGTAAGTGGGTGGGGGTTGCTTGGTTAAGCTTCGGAGCCTGGAACTGCAAACATGACAAAAAAAAAAACCCGTCTGGCTGTGAAACAGACTGATACACTGTTTATTTAAGATAAAAAATGTTTAGAAATCTCATTCTCATCGTGTCTGATATTGGGAATCCAGACCCTCTCCCTCACTGCATCGCTATCACTCATTTCTGCTTATGGAATAAACAGGCCATAACATCGAGTTATGTAAGACCTCAACCGTCATTGGTCGTCATCGTCATCCGTCCGGGACAAGCATATAAAACTACATTTGGATGGGTTAATTGTAACGTTCACGTGGCGTATTTCAAGGTGATGGTTATCTCTGACATAAAGCTGCGTCTTTCCGCTATGAGAACACAGTTGCAGTGCTGCTGCGAATATTAATCCGCCAGATTCGACTCGACGCCTGTCAGACAAAGTAGAGATTCCTCTCTTTGATCTAGCTTTTCACTTCTGCACGAGCTCCCCACGACCTCCGCATTGGTGAGGATTCCTGCACCAGCGTCCGACTGTAACTGTACACCTCAAGCAGATGGTTCTTTTATCAAATCCCTCTCTCCGCTTACCTCCGAAATGACACACCAGATGTTTCGCTGCTGAAGGAAAGAGCTGCCTCGTGTTAGCGAACATCTAAATGATCGGCCGAATTCCTCTGGAGGGCCCGAGAAGGAAGGGGCGGTCGAGGCGGGCACGCCGATACACGCCCGGTCAGTATTGATCGATCCCATCTTCTGATGGAACCGTTGACTTCTGTGAAAAGGACGTGAGGATTAATCAGTTTTTCTGTGACGTTCTTGCCCGTCTTCGCACTGTTGCTACGGGACACGCTGTCGTTTTCCCACCAGTCGTCCTGTGTAATGAGAGCGCAGAAGGCCCCTGTGCAAAATATTTTATTCCCCCTCCATCATATATAAATCATTGCTTTGTATTATTTCCTGCAGTTTGGTGTGGGAACTCCTGACAGCCCATGTCGGGGGGGAGAGAAAACTTGGTTGACAGCCGAGGCAGAGCAGTGCTGCTTCATCCCTTGCAGTACGGTGTGATATTAGAGATTGGGTGTCCCAGGTGTCCAACACATATCTGCTTAGGTTCTAATAACAGGAGGCCCCCCAAAAAAACAAAACAGTCATGTGTTTGGTTTGGAATGGCAAGACCTTGAACTGTTTGCGACCCATCCGCCATCCCATGTTTTTTCCCCCCTGACAGGAGTCTCTGAAACCACCTTCCCACCATCCCTAGATGACTTAAGGTCAGGCTGTTTTGAAGTGTGTAAAAATAGATTTCCTTCAGATCAACCTATTCTAAGAACCTCTTGTCAACCCAGAAAATAACTGATGAGTGATTCATTAAGGGTGACTGGCAGCTATGGGCTCAGCTCACATCCAGGCATTAAAATATCCTTTGTGGAGTTATTGAACAGCAAATCCCAAAAGGACTAATCTAGATCCTTCATGTAGATATAGTAGTTCCTATATTTTGACTGCACATACTCACACGCACAAGCATTTGTAGACACACACACGCACACACAGCTATACCTAACAGCGTATAGCCAGGTACCATCAGCCCTATTGGAAGCAGGTTGTTGGTTCTGTGTTCAACTTTTAACCCGACAGAGAGATTCATGTTTTGGGAGCCATTGCTTTGTAATCAAGTTCAACAAAACCAATGTTGAAAATAACACCTTTTTTTTCCCGCACATGCATTTAATCGGGCTTGTGTGCAGAGGTAGATGCAGGCCTTTGAGCTGGGGAGGCGATGACAATATACTTCATCATTTCATGCATCACCAGGGCTTCTTTTAATTTCTGCATGACTATGTGACGTATGTTTTGTCTTTGTCGCTGTTTATTTCGACAGCTCATTTTATCTCCTAATTGAAGTGTGTTTTTATGGATGACGTTTGTGTGGCGAACTTCAAACGTCGTGTTTATGGATCCGCATGCAAGTGGGTCCCATCCGCTGCAGAAACACCAATACGGAATGGGCGGAGGAGAGCCGCAGACAGGAAGGGAGACAAAGTGGAAAGTAAATCCAGCGGCCGCCAGGAGGTATACAGGATTTGCAGAACTCTCCCTCAATAAGTCAGAGCTTCAGCCGCCTCTGCTGAAGAACAAAAAAAAAAAAATTAATTCCTTGGGGTGAACTCTGGTATCAACATCTGCTGCGAGATAGTGTGTACACAGGAGTCGCAGAAATACTGACCGTTTAGAATAAACTGTTGAATGCGATATACCCCATGCGAGCACAAAGTTCATGAGATCCCGCGAGGACAACAAACGGCCCATCGCAAATGGTGGCCGTCCATCACCTGAGATGATCGCAGCAATGCATGTTGCGGGCGCACAAGTCAACATAATGTATTCTTATCATGCATTATTCATATTTTGGAGTAGATTATGTTCGATTTGATTGCATACCGGAGGGTCTGGTGGCGCCGGACGATAATAGCATCAGATTTTGTGGAGTGTTCTGGGTCTGCAGCTGCAGAATGACTAGACACGGCAGAAAAATAAGTTTATATAGGACTCTATGTAACTACATTTTCATCGCCACGTGCTGGGCTTTATGATGCCCTTCGATCAAAGAGTCTCCAACAGGTTTCGTGGTCTTTTATTTCCCGTTGCAGACGAGAGTTCATCCTTTTCTCCCACGGCTCTCGAGGTTGTTTAAAATGACATATGCAAATTCCATCCGAGGTGGATTTCACTTGCATTTTTCCTCGAGCAGGTGAAGTATCAACCCATTGAAGTTTCTCGCATGCATCTCGACCAGACCACGTGCTTCTGTCTCCACCTGCAGGCCCTTCCTGGTGCTGCCACCCTTGATGGAGTGGGTGCGCGTGGCCGTCGTTCACGCCGAGCACAGACGCAGCGTCTCCGTGGACAGCGATGATGTTCGGCAGGCCGCCAGGCTGCTACTGCCTGGAGTGGACTGCGAGCCCCGCCAGCTCCGGTGCGTATGAGTGGGTGTGTTTGTGTGTGCGCATGCAACAAACATCTCGTGCGCACACCGAAAACATTGCATTGATCGCTTAACATCTAAGAGATACGACCCATCATCTTTTAAGAATTAAAGCGTTTTCAGATTTTTAAAGGTGCATCCGCCTCTTTTCAAACCGTGCCATGACTCACCTCCTGCCCTTTGACCTTCAGAACGGATGACTGCTTCTGCGCCTCGAGGAAGCTGGATGCCGCCTCTTCCGAGGCCAAATTCCTGCAGAACCTGGGCTTCCGTATGCTCAGCTGTGGACGCACGGACCTGGTGAAGCAGGCTGTCAACCTGCTCGGGCCGGATGGCATCAACAGCATGAGCGAGCAGGTGAGAGTGACTTGAAAGTCGTTCATTTCCATCGGCGGAAATGCACACACACACACACACACACACACACACACACACACACACACACACACGAAGCCCTTGGAGCAGAAGATTCATTTGACTTGGTAAACTGCAGCCCTCCTTGTTTCCCAGCCTTGTGCAGGGAGACAGGGAGTCACAGAGAGGATGCTGCAAGTTGCACTTCAGTGATATTCCCTGAGAAAAGCAGCATCAAACATAGCCTGATCCCCAATACGGTCTCTCTCCTCCAGAGGGACGGATCGATTCATATGTTATCTTCAATCATTTAAAAGAAGAATATTTGCCTAATAAAAGTGAAGCAATGGTGGGTGAACCGTCGACGAACGGAAGTTCACCCTTCTCGACTTCATCAGTGGAGAAGAGGAAGTTCAAGAGAAGGATTTCGTGTCAGGACGTTACAATCTCCATCAAAGCCCTACCTTGAGCCTCGTGATGGATTTGTTTTTTGTCTTCTCATCCATGCAGTTTGATTTCGTAGAGGATGGACTAAGAATAGGATTTGTGACACCCCGAATAGTTCCAAGCCCCTTCTGGATTATTTATTTATCTATTCATTCATTCATTCATTCATTCATTCATTCATTCATTCATTCATTCATTCATTCATTCATTATTTTTACCAGACATAAATGTGAAATGCAAAAATCTCTCTCTCATATATCTCTCTCAGATATTAAGAGTTACCAATGTAGTGCTTACATTTTGAATCACAGTATCTTTTTAACACATGCATATTGACATATCAAAATATTATAATATACTGTAAATATAATATTATTAAATACAAACTTTAAAACGTTGAGACATATGGGTAGATGCTAAGAGACGGATAACAAGGTTTTTTCTTCCATCGTGCCGGTGCAGGGGATGACCCCCTTGATGTATGCCTGCGTGCGGGGGGATGAAGCCATGGTGCAGATGCTGCTGGACGCGGGAGCCGACATAAACAGCGAGGTCAGTGATGACGAGGATTCCTTTCCTTGTGCTTTCATTATATTTCTATTTTTTTTTCCTCCAGGAAGGTTCATGTGGAATGTAAACAAAGGGGCACGGGGTAAAAATCCCATTGACCCAGATTTTCCTTCTTATCAGACAAAAAAATCACACATAAACACACAGATATAATCATAAACACATACGGTTGTGTTTATTGTTGTCAATCCACTTCAGCTTAAGTAACGATCAATAGGAAAAAAAAAGTTTCTCATCTTTTTACAGATAAATAGAAGATATTTATGAGTTATATGAATTAGATTATAAAAAACATTCAGTTGTTTTAGGATTGTATGGTCACCTCGCGATTGGTCCGTGTTTAGTTTCCTCCCAGAGTGATGGAGGACAGGATCATGTGAGCAGCTCTCATTGCCTTGATGGTTTAGAAAAAGTGCTGTGGTCATAATGTGGTTACTAATCACTGTTAAATTCATGTTTGTTTTCATGTCTATTCATGGTAAAAAAAAAATAAAATCAAAACAAGACATGATTTTCATTTAACTGTAAAACAAAAAAAAATAATAAGATGATCTGTTATGGCTGAGCCATTAAAAATACAAAGACAAAATAAGAGCCAGATATAAATAAATAAATAAATAAATAAATAAATAAATAAATAAATAAATAAATAAATAATTTAATTAATTAAAAGAAATTCACTCATGAAAAAAAATTCAGCAAGGCTTATGGACAAGTATTAGTTCATGACTTTCGATCTCAGAGAGACACATCATCATATAACTACATGTATTAAGACAAGTCAAAGAGGCGGGCGAAAGCCAGTCTGGCCAGGCTGTCAGTGTTTATGTTTTTGGGTTTTTTTTGCAATGTTTTTGTCACAATGCATGAACTGTGTGCATAGTGTGTTCAAATGGAGAAAACCGTACACGTCACTCTCTCCGTCATGCTGTAAAAGGCATCATGAGGCATCTTCTTCCTGCCAGCGGAGCAGGTTAGCGTTGAACAAATAAATCTGCATCGAAAAAAACTCACCGAGCATTTAGAGCATAAAGATGGGAGCACCGTTCACCGCCGGGTAAACTCGACTCTGTCAGGAAACACTGACCACGTTTCCTGTAGCGAAAGGGAAGAGTCCCTGCAGTCCCCACAGCAGGAGAGGCCTCATGATCCTTCCCACTGTTAGTCACCCCAGCAACAACATGTCCCATCAGCCATTGTGTCAGAGTCGATTTGCAGTCCACTGCATCCCCCTCCCAACCCACCCCGCACCACCTAAAACAGAGAGGAAAGCGCGACTGAGTCGTATTTGCATTTATTTATCTGGTTTTGAATGAATCCTCAAAAATAAAATATACCCAGGACAATTCTGTGGTAAAGAATACGGTACTTTTTATTCTTTATTTACTACTCATTAATAGAAACCTAGCATTTCTACATTTGCAGTCTTTAACCGGTGATTGATGTTTTTATCAATATTTTTGATGCAATAGAGTTCAGTTTATTTGCACATCAAAGGAGAGAAAAAAAATCAGAATCCCAAAAACACATGCAGGTAGTCTTTTTATATTTTTTTTATTTTTAGATTACGGAAGTGTAACAAAACCAACATCGAAGAGATGTGCTAGAAGAGTCAATAATACCTACCAAGGCTTGTCAGGTGTCCCTTCTTTAGTCTTCAAAACTTGAAAAAAAAAACATAAAAAAAGTAAACAAGTAAACAATACACAAGTGGGCTAACAAATTACCAACACACAAAATACAATAATCAGTGCAATTGCATTCCTTAAATTGGTCAAACAATAAGAATTTAGTTAATTATTTTAGACTGTTGGAATTTCTAATGTGATCTGGTAAATGATTCAAACAGACAGGACCTCTGTATACAACGGGAAATCTTGAAAAAGGAAGAATGGGGATGTGAAGCTGAATAGGAAAAAAAGAGAAGAACCAAGGCATGTATCATTTACTGTGAAATAAAAAGCAGATGCACAAAAGTTAAATCATTTGATGTTATTTCTTTTGCGTTGAAAATTCTCAGTCTATAGGCCGTGGATGTGAAAGTGCTTGTGCTTTGCTCGTGCGTCACGGCTATGCTGTGTCTCTTTCGGCTCAAAGTGGTTCTCTGCACCTTTTTCACAGTACAGCAAGCCGCCCCCCCCACCCCACCCCCTAAAACCACTGCGGTGTTGGAGGGGAGGTTGGAATGGAGGGGTAAATAGATCAGCCTGACCCATCGGAATGAAACCCAACTGGATGGATCAATCCGTCATGTTCATTAGAAGGGGAAAGCGGTGACAGGACGCCCTCTGAGGCCCCGGGCTTCTTCGTTAATTACTCGAGTACTTCCTGTGTAGATTCCTGCCCCCTCCCCCTCTCATGCCCCCATCCCCCCCCTGCAGCTGCTTGTCATCGTGTCCCTTTGCCATGTTGTAGTTTTAATAGCTTCATGTCTCTCTCCTACCCCCCCCCCCCCCCCCCCCCCCCCCCCCCCCCCCCCAACCCCCTCCCCCCGCGCCCCACCACTGCGCCAACAACCCCC
>CAAKHD010009353.1:76623-96775 GCA_901007705.1 Fistularia tabacaria | reverse complement strand
TTTTTGTTTGTTGTGTGTGTGTGTGTGTGTGTGTGTGTGTGTGTGTGTGTGTGTGTGTGTGTGTGTGTGTGTGTGCGTCTGCTCCCCAACAATTTAATTCGCTTCAATGAAGCGTTTCCTCGTCAACATGTAACAATGATGATGATGATGAGGATGAAGATGGCCGCCAAAGCAAAGTCCACTTTTAGGAGCTCGTTAATGTGGAGACCCTCATTAATCTGTGCGGGAACACACACATACACAAACACACACACACACACACAAACACACAGACACTGGAGGTTAATGTGATTGTTCTCTTGCAGCTTTGACACACATTCTGCCTGTTACACAACTCTAATCCTCCCGCTGTGTTCAGGCGGCGACGCTTGCCTCTGCCGCCGCCGCCGCTCCCAGTTCCGCCAGTCGGCCACGTGTGAGTGACAGGGGTGGTAACCATGGAGACGAGCCCATCCAATGGCCGATGATGAAACATCTATGGAGTGTGATCAGAACTTGAATATTCGTGTGTGTGTGTGTGTGTGTGTGTGTGTGTGTGTTGGATGCTGCAGGCCAAAGTCAAGATATCAACACTTTACTGGCAGAGATGTTCTCTCTAGGTTCTTCTGGTTCCTGCCTGGGTTCTCTCTGTGGGTTCTCTCCAGGTTCTCCGTTCTTGGTTTCTCCGTCTTCTTCTCCCTCCTCAAAAACAGTCAGCAGGTTTACTGAAGACTCTAAACAGCATCTGATTGATGGGTTAAGCCCCGCCCCCTGTCCCAGTGACCCTGATTGGCTACGCCCCCCTCCCGCTGTGCAGACGTGTCCGTCCTGGAGTTCCTTCCTCAAGCGTGAGGAGCAGCGGGTGGATGAAGAGCACCGGAAACTGGAAACACTGTAAGCGATCCTTTAATGGAGGCAGATCCTCTGCAGGGAGATATATCACGTGACCTCCCAGGACCCCCAGGGTCACGTCAAGCAGGCTGTGGGTGGAGGTGGAGGTGGAGACACTCATGTACGCTGGTGTTCCATTGCGTAGTATTGATCCAGCCGGAGGTGCCGGTGAAGTTAGTGGAGCAGCCGCTGTCCTGGAGGCTTCCGTCTGAGACACGTACCCTCCTGTCCTCAGAGGTCTAGGTTCAGGAGGCGTCCTGTCCTGCAGGTCCTCGTTGGGCTGGACCTGGAAGGCGCAGCTTTGCAGGTTTAGTTTGGCAGATGTTTGGTGTCGGACGCCCTCCTGACTCCACCCTCTGCGTGGGGAACCCTGGAGAACCTGTGCTGTCGTTTGATGCTCATTCTCTCCTTCATGGAAACAATCCAGCTCACCGGCAGAACTTTGAGTCAGTGCTTCAGAAGGATCCCCATGAAGAATTCAGAAGTATTTATGATCCCTCCCAATGAACAGGTGCCACCACATCATTCATTCAGTGTTTGTCTTGACGGATCCACACTCAGGGCCCTGCAGCCAATCACAGCTGTCACTGCGGCGGGGGGCGGGGCTCGGCACAGCTGTCAATCCCAACCACCGTCCGACCTGTCAACTTCTCGTTCACACAGACGGACAACGAACTCGCTGGCTGATTTTGGACTTTAGGAGGAAGACGGAGAACCCGAAGAGAACCCACGGAGAGAACCTACGGAGAGACCCAGGCAGGAGGATTGTGTGCCGGGTCCACTGGTGTTCGTTTCCACAGTGAGACTGAGACAACACCATGACCCTCAGTCGTTGTAATGCAGAGGAAAACTGATCTTCATCACCGACGAGCTCCAAGCAGTCCACGTTTTCTTTCTGGATGTTCTGCGATCTTGTTGTTCTCCTGGTTCTCATGAGGAGCAGTCATGCTCAGGACTAGTGTTCTCTAACCGACCTCCTGATGTCCTCAGATCCCTCAGGTGAGCTATGCCTCGACGGCCCCGGAGCTGAGCGACAACAATCGCTATGACTTCTTCTCCCGGGTGGTTCCTCCGGACTCCTACCAGGCTCAGGCCATGCTTGACATCGTCAAAGCAATGGGCTGGAACTACGTGTCCACGCTGGCGTCAGAAGGCAACTACGGGGAGAGCGGCGTGGACGCCTTCATGCAGATCTCCAGGGAGGCCGGTACGTGTCCATGAATGCATCACACGATCATCTCAAAAACAGTGATCGCACAGAATGTCCCTGTGCGCTGATGATGTTCTGCTGTACATCTCTGCCAAGTCAGCCGACGGTTTCAGTTCTCTCGCTCAGTGTAGCTTGCGTCCGTTCCAGGGGGCGTCTGCATCGCCCAGTCGGTGAAGATCCCTCGCGAGCCGACGGCCGGGGAGTTCGATAAGATCATCAAGCGGCTGATGGAAACGAGTAACGCCAGAGGAGTCATCATCTTCGCCAACGAGGACGATATCAAGTGAGAACAGAAACCGGCAGGCGTCATGTTCTGATTGGTCACTGAGGCGGCTCCGTGCATAAAATCAGAACGGACACTGACCGTTAATGACAAGCACTGTCCTCAGTAGAACGAGAGGGAATGCGAGTTCTCGCGGTGAAGTGATGGTGAAGTCCTTCTTCTCAGTACTTTGAGCCTGAATCGTGGTTCTCCGGCAGCCGAAGGACATTTCCACCTCCTGTCTGTTTGGGTTACATTGCGGTTTCCTTTGTTAAGAAGGAACTAAGGTGTCATTCAAACCACGTTCACCTGCATCGGACGTGTGGGAGATGTCCTCTCCGCTCGCCTTGATGCTGTGGTTTCCATGGAGACACGGCTCATCCTCAGTCCTGAAACGCCTTTTCCATTCAAGAAAGACGAAGAAGTAGATTTTCATCACCGGGCCTTGAAGTCTACTCACCTTGACTCTTCTCTGGCGGGTCCTAGGCGGGTCCTCGAGGCGGCGAGGCGCGCCAATCTCACCGGTCACTTCCTGTTCGTGGGCTCGGACAGCTGGGGGGCAAAGAGCTCACCCATCATGGAGCTGGAGGACGTCGCAGAGGGCGCCGTCACCATCCTGCCCAAACGAGCGTCCATTGAAGGTAAAGCGTGCGAGAGCACAGGAAACGTGTGTGTGTGTGTGTGTGACGGTGTGTATCGCTCTGTGTGTGTGTGTGTGTGTGTGTAGGCTTCGATCAGTACTTCATGTCTCGTTCCCTGGAGAACAACCGCAGGAACATCTGGTTCAACGAGTTCTGGGAAGATGACTTCAGGTGCAAACTGACCCGGCCGGGAATCAAACTGGACCCGGACAAGAAGAAATGCACAGGTAGGGTCTCGCCTGAGGGGTGTGTGTGTGTGTGTGTGTGTGTGTGTGTGGGTGTGGGTGTGGGTGGATGTCACATGCCCCCCCCCCCCGCAGGAGAGGAGCGAATCGGCCGAGATTCGTCTTACGAGCAGGAGGGGAAGGTCCAGTTTGTGATTGACGCGGTGTACGCCGTGGCCTACGCCCTGCACAACATGCACCAGGACCTCTGTCCCGGCACCTCCGGCGTCTGCAGCAACATGGACCCCGTGGAAGGCCGAGCCCTGCTGGACTACATCCGGGCCGTCAACTTTAACGGTGAGACCCCGAAATCCGTCCCTGTCCCTTGAGCCGGTCCTCCCAAAATGAGGGAGTTGGAGCCGCGGAGTTGAGCTCGGCGGCCTCGACGAGGAGCCCCGCGGTGCTCCGCGATCGACGTGCCCAGGAGGACACATGACTTCCGGAGAGCGTCCGCTGGCTCCGGATCGGCGTCTTTCCCAGTGTTGCCGTTGTGAGGCGAACGAAACGGTGTTTGCCGCAAATGTTCTGGCGGCTCCAGCTCAGGATGAAGAGACCAGACCTTGATTTCCGCAGCAGGTTCTTCTTTATTCAGAGAGATAGGAAGTTAATGCACTTTACATGTTTCCTCCGGGGGCCGAGCGAGAACCTTCAGAGAGTACTTTTACAGAGATATCCAGGGACGGAGGGAACGTTGGAGAACTTCAGGATGAGAGCGGGCGAGATTCAAACCGCGGTTGTGAAGACTCGTTTGGAAAGTCGGGAACATCTGAGCGGAACCGTTCTTCTCAGAACGTTGTCATTCAGGAGGTTTGAAGTGACACCAGAGGGTGACACGAAGTGACTGCATCATCTGGCGAGGCCGTCTCCACCAATCAGTGTCAGCGGGAAGAGCTTCTCCCCTGGAAGCGCCTCTTCAGTGTTCAGTGCGTGTGTGTGTGTTAATAATTAAAGGCTGCAGCCGGTTGGAGACGCTCCGCAGCGAGGAGGACGCCTTTCCGTCCACCTGTTCCACCTCAGAACCCGAATAAACCAAAATCATTAAAAATCTCTGTGGACTTTGGCGCCGCGTGACGTGATTGGACTTGATGGCGGGCGCCGTCTGCCGGCATTCGGCGGCGCGGGTTTCTGCGAGATGAGAAGACCGTCCTCCAGATGTTCCCCGTCACCTCGCTCGCTCTACAGGCCGCGGAGGAGGTTATGAAACGGATTGTTCTTGTTCTGTCGCTTCCCGTTTGCGTCTGGGAGGCGCAGCGAGCGGTGGTGGGCGGCGGCCTCGCGGCTCGCCGTCCTTCCCGCCTGTTGGTCTCCAAGCTGCAGGGGACGTTACTCACAGAGGTGGAGAGTACAAGTCTTTGTGTGTCTTCATGAGAGGGGGCTCTGAGGAGCATGTAGGACATGACCACCTCGGGTATTGTGCACATGGTACTTATTCTGGTGGCAGGTCATCGCTTTGGAAGGAAGGTCAGCAAGCCTCTCAGATAACTACACTTGTGTACTTATTTTGGAGTACAATGGAGTACACAAGGGTTATGTGGGAGGAGGGAGAGGTGCAAATGGACGATGGAGAGAGTATGCAGGGTACTCTGTCACGTAGTAAATACCAGGTATTTGCGTTGTCTTTGCTTCGTGAGCCTCCTGTGTTTACCGCATGGTGCTTATTGTACTCCGCATACTACGGTGGTCTTATCTGAGTGTGCTTATGGAGATGTACTTCTTCTACTGTACTACAACCTGCTTCCTCACTGCAGTACTTCATTGTACTTCTACTGTGCTCGCTTTACGGGCCTCGTTCAAATAATGAGAACATACAAGGGAGGAGCTGATTCCGTACTTCTTCTGCCTGTCTCCCTGCCTGTCTCCCTCTCCCACAGGGAGTGCTGGCACCAGCGTTCTGTTCAACGAGAACGGCGACGCTCCCGGTCGCTACGACATTTTCCAGTTCCAGATGACCAATCACAGCCACCCGGGCTACCATGTGATCGGCCAGTGGACCAATAACCTGCGACTCAACGTGAGATTTCGATTGGACTTCCCGTGAAGCAGCTGAGGTGTATGGTCCGCTGATGAGTCTCCCCGTCCGTCTCCATCCCCCAGCTGGAGGAGATGCAGTGGTCCGGAGGGGACAAGTCCGTCCCGGAGTCCATCTGCAGCTTCCCTTGTAGACCAGGGGAGAGGAAGAAGATGGTGAAGGGCGTCCCCTGCTGCTGGCACTGTGAGGTACCAGCCCGTCCGTCTGTTCTTCATGACCACAGCATCTGGAGGGACCTGTCTGTCCCTCACCCGTCCCCGTCTCCTGCAGCTGTGCGACGGCTACCAGTACCAGCTGGACGAGTTCACCTGTGAGATGTGTCCCTCAGACATGCGTCCGGTCCCGAACAGGACGTCCTGCCGCTCCACCCCCATCATCAAGCTGGAGTGGAACTCCCCCTGGGCCCTGGTGCCCGCTTCCCTTGCCATGCTCGGTATCCTGGCAACCAGCGCCGTGGTCATCACCTTCATCCGCTTCAACGACACACCCATCGTCAGGGCGTCGGGGAGAGAACTCAGCTATGTACTTCTGACAGGTACTGGCAGCAGTACTGACAGGGAAGAAATACTGACAGCTAGGCGGTACTGAAAGGGAGAAAGTACTGACAGCTTGGAAGCACTGACATGTAAGAAGTACTAAAAGGAAGGAGTTACTGACAGCTAAGAAGTATGGAAAGGAGGAAGCACTGAAGGGAAGGAAGTACTGACATGTAAGAAGTACTGAAAGGAAAGAAGTACTCACTGGTAAGAAGTACTGACAGCAGTACTGACAGGTAGGAAGTGGTGACAGGTGACAATTACTGACAGGTAGGGACTACTGAAAGCAAGCAAGTACTGACATGTAAGAAGTACTGAGAGGAGGGAAGTACTGACAGCTAAGAAGTACAGACAGGTAGACATTAATAACAGCTTGGAAGTACTGAAAGCCAAGAAGTACTGACAGCAGTACAGACAGGTAGAACGTAATGTCAGCTTGGAAGTACTGACAGGTAAGAAGTACTGACAACAGTACAGACAGGTAGAATATAATGACAGCGTGGAAGTACTGACAGGAGTAATGACAGGTAAAAAGTACTGAAAGGAAGGAAGTACTGACAGCTAAGAAGTACAGACAGGTAGAATATAATGACAGCTTGGAAGTACTGACAGCAGTAATGACAGGTAAGGTAAAAAGTACTGAAAGGAAGGAAGTAATGACAGGTAAGAAGGATTGGCAGGTAAAAAGTACTGAAAGGAAGGAAGTGCTGAGAGGTAAAAGTACTGACAGCAGCAGTGACAGGGCATGAGTACTGATAGGGTAACTCAGTACCGGCAGCAGTCCTGCATGGCATCCTCCTTCAGGTATCTTCCTGATCTACCTGATCACCTTCCTGATGATCGCGGAGCCGGGCGTGGTGGCGTGTGCGTTCCGGCGCCTCCTGCTGGGCCTGGGCATGGCCATCACCTACTCCGCCATGCTGACCAAGACCAACCGCATCTACCGCATCTTCGAGCAGGGGAAGAGGTCCGTGACCCCGCCCAAGTTCATCAGCCCCACCTCCCAGCTGGGCATCACCTTCGTCCTCATCTCCGTCCAGGTGAGGCGCTTCCCGCTGCGCCGCCCCCCACGGGCCGGACGATCGGAGAGCTCACGCCCGTGTGTGTGTGTGTGTGTGTGTGTGTGTGTGTGTGTGTGCGTGTTCGCATCAGGTCCTGGGCGTGTTCGTGTGGATGGCTGCGGTTCCTCCTCACACCATCATCGACTACGAGGAGCTCCGCCCCCCGAACCCCGACCTGGCCCGGGGCATCCTCAAGTGCGATATGTCCGACCTGTCCATCATCTGCTGCCTGAGCTACAGCATCGTCCTTATGGTAACGCCCCCGCTCGCCCGCCGTTGCCCGGGCTCCTGTTGCTAGGCGACCTGTTGCGCATGCGTGTATGTTGCCAGGTCACGTGCACGGTGTACGCGGTGAAGAGCCGCGGCGTACCGGAGACCTTCAACGAGGCCAAGCCCATCGGCTTCACCATGTACACCACCTGCATCATCTGGCTGGCCTTCGTGCCCATCTTCTTCGGCACTGCCCAGTCCACCGAGAAGGTATGTCTCCTCCGCTTCCTCCCCGATCCGGGCCGTCAACGGGGTCCTCCAGACGTGGAGGCGGGGGGGTTAATCCGGGACGGCGGGAGAAGTTGCCGGTTCAGAGCCAGTTCAGGACGCGGCAGGGCCTTAATGGAGGAGCTGGATTACAGATTATAATCCCAACTATAATTACACAAACAGCTGCAGGGAAAAGTTTGGGACAATAAAAGGCGGGGGGGATAATGGACAGATTTATCTGCAAACAGACGGAGACAAAGGACAAGACAGGAGGAGCTTTCAGACCCATTTAAGTCCCCGAGAATTCTGGGAATTTTCCGTTCGACGTAAAATACCTGCAGGAACCGGGATTAGGAGCTCCGAGAAGGACCTGAACAGGAGAAGGTGGGGGGGGAAGAAGATAAAGGACCAGTGAGAAGAAAGAGGAACAGGCAACCAGAAGGTGAGGAAGAGGTCAGTCCTCCTGCAGCAGGAGCGGGAGCGCCCCTGCTGCAGGAGGGTGGCGCTGCACCTCCAGCCCCGCCGGGGAGTCGGGAAGAAACGGACGATCGTCCGTGAAAACACCCGATCTATAAAACACACTGGAGGACTGGGTTCCTGCACCACGGTGGCCTTCCTGTCCACACTCTTTGGAGAAGGTCCTGCTGCCAGAGGAGAACAAACCCTGGTGTCTCCTGACGCCTGGAGATAAGATTCATCCAGCATCCACACACACACACACTCACACACACTCACACACACAGCCTGAGACTGTATGGAAGGGATTTAATCATTGTTAGGGAATGTAGGCAGTCACTATTGTCTAATGGCTTAACACACACACACACACACACACACACACACACACACACAGAGAAAAATACCGACACACACGCACACACACACAGAAATGCGAAGACATACACACACGCACAGTCAGAAAATACCGACACACACACACACACACACACACACACACACACACACACACACACACACACACACACACACAAACACACAAACACACACACACACACACACACAAAAACACAAAGACATACACACACACACACACAAAAACACAAAGACATACACACACACACACACACACACACACACACACACACACACAGAAACACAAAGACATACACATACACACACACAAGCACAAAAACGTACACACAAATACAATATACAGACAAATATAGACACACACACATGCACACACACGATAATCCTGTATCACAGGGTTGTTCCTGGTCATGTGACCAATGATGTCACGTGGTTCAGTGACCCTGGACAGGAAGTGACATCAGTATCCCCGCAGATGTTCATCCAGACGATGACGCTCACCGTGTCCATGTCGCTCAGCGCCTCTGTGTCGCTGGGGATGCTCTACCTGCCCAAGGTCTACGTCATCATCTTCCTCCCCGAGCAGAACGTGCAGAAGAGGAAGAGGAGCTTCAAGGTCAGAGGTTACGGCGGGGAGGAGGGGTAGGGGGAGGCATAGCTTCGCCGCTCCGCCTCCTGCTGACGCCCGCAATGTTCTTGTCCTGGCCCGGCAGGCCGTCGTCCAGGCGCGTTTGTCCCAGAAGTCGTCCGACGAGAAGCAGAACGGAGAGACGAAGATTGAGCCGGACAGGTCGCAGTGACCGCAGGTACGCAGAGGCCCCCTCCGGACAGTTCACACCTTCGTCCACGCTCCCTGATAGCGGCTTGCAAAGCAGGTCTTCTGAGGGACACTCGTTCATGTGCAGGGGGCGGAGCCTGATATGGTCAGTGGGCGGGGCCAGTGGAGGAAGTGGGCGGAGGGGGCGGAAGACGGGATGACTACCGGCTCCCGGAGCCGCGGCAGAGCTTCTCTTCTGGTGTTGAATATTTCAGCCGCCGGTTAAACATTCAGGCCAGCGGCTGATGAGAGGAGCGCCCGCAGACGGAGCTTCGACTCCTCGCCAAGCTCTGCTGCGCCTCCTCGTGCAGCTGGGCTCCTGGAATGGCTCTCCGTCCGCGGCGTTCGCCGGTCACATGACTCGTGTCACGTGTCAATAATTCACAAGGGGACCGTGTCTTGAGGATGGGGTTTCCATGGCAACCACTCCCGTCCCCCGATCGCATCCGAGCGAGGCTGTGACCTCAGAATGGGGTTTTGTTCAATCAAAATCTGAACTTTCCTTAAAGATAATCAATGATCGATAATTATCAACTATCGATTATCAAAATGAAACCGTGTTCAAGGTTTATTGTTTGTTGAATCATTTAATTCCTCCCTATTTTTTCTCCTCAGGATGCGGCTCAACCAATCCCTGCGCAGCAACTGATGACATCATCACCATAAAGTTCACTCCATTCATCTCTATCCGACACACACACACACACACACACACACACACACACACACACACACACACACACACACAGACACAGGAATATACATCCCTCATTGAACTGGTTCCCTGGGCTTTTATTGTTAAGGAGCCGGTAGGAGGTTGGTTCGATGCGATCAGACTTGAAGCCCTGAATGCCCCGAAATAATTCAGGGCCTTCAGATTGGAGATTGATTGGAAATCGATCCCGTCTGAAAAGATGAAGCACATCATTTTCAAACTTACGATGACACCTGAAGGCATCGCGAAAAAGAAGAGGCACCTTCTGAAGTCCCTTGGAGGTTACCTGGAAATGGGTGCCACAGATCGTCCTGAAGGAGGAGGAAGTTTGAAGAAAGTGAACATGACTTGGAAATCTGGTGAGGTCTTATTTTGAAATGACATTAAAAGGGATAACCATTTCACCGGGAGGGGCGGTCTTTTCCCACTAAAAGCCCCGGCGCGGTGACCTGCGGGGGTCCGTGGACGCTTTGGAGCCCCGTCCTCCCTCTCCTGCCGTGTCTCCCGGTCGCCGCGCCTCCACAGAGGATGGACTCGTCAATGTTCTTCCTGCGTCCGTCCGGGTCATCGATCTCCGGCTCCAATTTCCTGGACCCCCCCCGCCGATGCCAATTGCCTGCTATCCATGTCCGATCGATGACCGGCCCTGAAACCAGACCCTCTGAGCTCCCGCTGGCTCCCCGCCGGCCGTCGTCCACGGCGACCAGAAAAAAAGAAAAAGAAAATGGTGGACATCCGGGAGACTTTTGGCAGGAGGTCAGCGGGAGGTCGACTCCAACTCTGGACCGTCTGAGCCCAAACCAAGCAGAGCTTCTGAGATGAGAGCCGACCCTCAGGAGCCGGAGCGGACGGGGACCGGCTCTGAGCCACAGCAACACTCAGGAAAGGAATCCCACTCACAACACGGTGGATGAAGTCATCCCGGAACTGATGGACCCTGTCTGGCTGGCGATGGCGAGGATGGGATGTGCAGGTGGCCCGTGTCCGCCCCCTGCTGGCCGGCAGCACATGGGCGGCTTCCCCACCAGAAGAGCACCTTCAAACCTGTGGACGGACCTCCCGGTGGGAGGAGGCCAGCTGGAGAGAGTGAAACGAACCCCACACCACCAGACCAGGCTCCAAGAAGTGAAACAATCAATTTAAAAGAGTTTTTTTTTTTTATTCATGTCAACTGTATTTTCTTCGATTGATTATCCTCCATGATTTCCAGCTGTCTTTACATTTCCCCTCTCCGTCTCCACCTGCCGCCGTGCACGTTTTCCTTCATTCATTCCTTTAACTCCAGTGGTGTAGTAATTTTTCCTCCTAAACTTTTCTGCCCGAGTCCTTTGTTTCAAACGCAGTGAGGGCAAATAACTAGCATATTTTTAATTCATCTGCAGTTTATTTCTCTGGAATCGTCTCATTCACAGAACCTGGGAACACCGAACACTGAAATTATTGACATTCAAATAAAATGGCTGACAGGAAATTATTTTGTGTTTGTTTCTTTTTAGAGCACGCACCACACTTTATTTATCAAATACAATTAACAGGGAGGATGTGGACGTGTTAAAAATAGCTCTGAAGACAGAAAAACACCCTGGGATTTTGGAAAGTGCAAGACACTTTGAAAAGAAGAGGATCATCCTTTCATGAGATTTGTCTGTGGAGGTTCTCAGTCGTCCAGGTCATGGTGAATTCTTGTCGTCATCTTCTTGTCTTGAAGAAATTCAAGTCCAGTTTCCACGACAAGAATTACGTGAGATTCCTGTCACTCGGATGTTTGTGAAATGTTCCTGGGGGTCAGAGGTCAGCGGCGGATCCAGCGGAGCTCCGCTGCTCCTGTCTGATCCGGATCCGCCGCTCCGGATCGACTGCTTCTGTCTGACTCGTCCAACATGGCGGCCACCACCGCTTCACGGGAGCCGTTCAGGGAGGGAGTGAGAGCGGTTCTTGGCGGCTGGCCGGTTCTACAGGTGACTGTCCCGTAGGCGAACACGCACGCTGACACAGACACTCACAAATCTTATTTTTTATTTTTGGGTGGGGGTGGTGGAGCGGGGTCAAGACCCGCGGACACATGCGATCCTGCTACGGCTAATGCTAACAGAAGCCAAACACGCTGGTGTTAGATCCATCCGGCTCATCCCCTCCGACAACCTTACGTCCCTGATGACGTCACAGTGCGTCACGCCGTGGGAGATCAATTTCCTGCCGTGACCGTCCTATTTACATCGGACCGGATGGCTGAAAAATCAATCCGTCGACATGCTCAATAGAGCTGTCAATCACCCCCCCCCCCCACCTCAGGGTGGCAACCAAACCTGTGTGTGTGTGTGTGTGTGTGTGTGTGTAGTTTTTTAAATGCAGGCTGTTCCACAGATCGCGGTGGACAACGGGTTTGGCGGTCTGTACGGGCAGCAGAAGGCCGACTGGATGGTGGAAGTGGTGCAGCAGTACTTTCACGACAATGGTAGGTCGCCATGGCAACGAAGACCCGCTGACAGAGATATATGTCGGACAGAGATGGAAGTATGTGTGTGTGTGTTCAGCTGATCTGGAGCAGTATGAGGTAGAAGATTTCCTCTCTGACCTGATGGATCAGGAGTTTGACACAGTGGTGGATGACGGGAGTTTACCTCAGGTATGTGCATACATACAAACACACATACCTTTGAAATTGGTCAGTAGCTGATGGCTTCACAAAGTCTCAGAGCGGACAGAGCGCTGCGGTCCGAGGTCAAACCCGCTGTGTCCGCAGGTGTCGCAGCGGCTGATGCAGATGTTCGGTCAGTGGCGGCAGGGGGCGCTGCAGCAGCTCGCGCTCTCAGTCAAGGAGCTGACGCACAGCAAGGCTCCCAGGGCCAAGGTGGCCCCCCCCCCGTCCGATCAGGAGAGCGAGGAGGACGAGGACACACAGGTACGAGGGAAGGTCCCGAAGGTCTGAGGAGGAGTGGTACAGGTTGCGTGGACGTTCGGGAGAGGTTGGACTTTGGCCTTCAGGCGAGGAGCCGGCCGTCTGAGAGGGTTTCATGTCGGGGTTCATGTGGCAGCTGGGTTCTCGCCGGGTTCTCCGGGTTCCTCCCGCTGCCCGAAAGTAGTCAGCAGGTTCTCCGCAGCCTCTTAACGCTTCGAAGGCGTGAATGAGAGGGCGAACGGTCGGTTGATTGACAGCTGACCGTCCGTTAAGCTCTGCCCCCTTGCCTAGCTGGCATCGGATCATGAGTCCGTGTTTATCGGGTGAGTTGCTGAGGAAACGTCGCGGGGTTCTCGGGAAAAGACGTCGGTGGGCCTTAGAGCCGTGATGTTCTTGTTCCCACGTGCTGTGACGTCACCTGGTTGCTCCGCTTCGCTCATTTCTGACCCCCCACCCCCAACCTCAGAGGTCAGCGCTTCGGTCAGACGGATGCTGGGAGGTCCCACACAGAGAAGGCTGTGAAGAATATCAGAGGAGAACGGAGAACCTGTGTGTTCTGTTGAAGAAGGTTTCAGACTGTTGGACCGGCTCTGCAAGATACTCCTCCTGGACCCGGTCAGCACACCCCGGAGAACCTCTTCTGGCTGGTTTGGACCTCCTGAGAGACAGGCTCTCTCTAAGGAACCCTCCGTCCTCAAAGGTCCAGGAACAGCTGTTCGCTCCCCCCTCCAGCAGGGGGAGCCGTAGGGTCGAACAGCTGTTAGCTCCCCCCTCCAGCAGGGGGAGGAGACACGAGATCAGTTTCATTTGTGAGGAAGTGAGAGCTGCTTCCCGTTGGAGGGGAGATCACCGTGAGAGACCAGAATCCAGGCGAGGAGCTCCTTCAGCAGGAGGTGAAGGAGGAGGAGGCTGCCTCAGAGGAGGAAGCGGTGAAGTTCCAGGGGGGGTCAAGCTTCAGTTACTTCCTCTTAGTTTAGATTATTTATCCGTGGTTTGTTGTTTTTTTCTCGCTGACTCTCAAGTCCTTCGTTGCACGATTTGACCGTCAGGGATGGCTTGGATGTTCCCGGGCCAGAACCAGAACCAGAGGCTGCAGCTGCGGCTCAGAGATAAGCTGTTGAAGTCCTGGGTCAGGATTGTCCTGAGTCCCTGCGCGGCGAACAGCAACCTCCGGCTGCACAATCAGTACCGAAAGGTGGTGTGCCAGAGTCCCCCCTGGCCTGAGCGCCCCTGGAGAGGCAGCTTCATCCACTACTGGCAGGTCCTGAGCAGAGATGCTCTGACGGGCCCCAGCTACTGGGAGGTTGAGTTTGAGGGGGCGGGGGGTGGGGTGGCGGTGGCGTACAGCTCCATCAGCCGCTGGGCGAAGGAGAGCCTGTTTGGAAACAATGACAAGTCCTGGGTTTTGCATCGCAACCAAGACAATTACACTTTCTTACACAACAATCGCGGGTGTGCGGTCGCCGGACCTTCGTCTCCCCGCATCGGAGTGTTTGTGGACCCACAAGCGGGGCACCTGGCCTTCTACAGCATCGTCCACCACAGGGCCGAGCTTCTCTCCCAGGTCCACGCCGCCTTCACGCAGCCGCTCTATGCCGGGATCAGCCTGACGACCATCGGGGCCACGGCCGAGCTCCTTTAGTTGGGACGTGTGGCTGGAAACCCGGCAGAACATCTTGCAGAGAACCTCATGACGCGCACAAACATCTGCAGGGTTCTGCTTGGATGCGGAGTTGAAGGTTGTTTCTTGCTAATCAGTTTAAAATCCGGCGTCTCTGGTTTTTGCGGGTTTTCCCTTCCAGATGTTTCACATTCATATATTCATATTCATATATTCATCTGTTTCATATTTTTAGATGATTTCTTGTTCTCCGCTACTTCTAACATTACTACATTTCCGGTAGACACACCTTTATTTGAGAATTTTTTTTGAAAAAACTTTTCTTGTGGTCCCTGAAGAGAAATGGGAAGGCATCTGCTGCTTGTAGACAAACTGAAATCATGTTTGTGGCCAGTTTTTCCTTTACTCCAGAGTTTTATTTTCTTTTTTTTTTGATGGATCTGGTTCTATCAAATGATGCCAGTTTGGCGAATGTATTTGCGTTTTTAATTTATGCGAATGTATGAAATTAACACCTGCGGTTACTGAAATGAGGAGGAATCTTGAAGATGTCTTCCTTACTTCAGGCCCTGCTTTTCAGACGAACTACATTACCCACAATCCCGCCGGGCGACAACACGTCTCTGATTGGTGGAGTTCCTTGAAGCCCGCGATTGTCAAGACGGGAGATTTTTCTTTTGCAAGCACCGGTCTCGTAAATAAGTTTGTACTCAGGACGGTAAAATCGTTGAATTCCATTTCACTTTGATCGGCTAATTTTTCAGTAAATAATCAATCATGATGTCGGTGGTTTCATTTCCACGCTAGCGAGTCTTTTTCACCAAAAACTGAAGAAGAGGAAGGGAGGGCGTGCTGCTAGCATGTTGCCTCCACGGGGCCAAACCCGGAAACCGGAGGGAGGGTTGCTATTGTTTGCTGGAGAACTTTGAAAACCTTCAGTGCGCAGATGAATCCTGTCAAACTGCTGCTTCATGGAAGTGAAAGCAATGGAAGACTGGTGTTCCAGCAGCCGAGTTAACCTTGACCTTCCGCTGCACAAGGACGGGGAGGAGGGGGATTATTGATTGGAAGAGACTGTATTCTAATTCATTGTTAAATAGTTTGCCGTTTCATTCCTTCATTTTCCAAAAGAGGATTCATTATGGATACGTTCAAAGTAATTCACTTGAAAATACATTTCCAAATAGGTTATCTGAACATTCCGAGCGTTTGAGATGATGATGACGTGTGTTTGTGTCCACAGATGGAGTGTGAAGCCTCCAGGCCTTCAGACAGCAGGACAGATGCTGAGCCTCCTCTTCCTCCTGCCGCTCCCCAGGAGGACGATGGCTGGACGCTGGTCCGGAGGAGGAAGTGAACTTCAATCTCAAGACCTGTCGCTCCTGAGTGTGTGTGTGTGTGTGTGTGTGTGTGTGTGTGTGTGTGTGTGTGTGTGTGTGTGTGTGTGACTGAAGAACCAGAAAGTTTCGACATTTTTCTTTGTTTTTAATCTCTGAGTTTTAGTTTCAGCTCCAGCTGATTTTGTTCTTGTTTTTACTTTTGTTTTTCCTACTTGTAAATAAAATGTTTGATCATGTATCACAGAATTTCAGAACTTTAAAAACCACTGACACTAAATCATCGGTGGAGTTCTTTCTCATTTTCACAGTGGTGGAACTCTGGTTTGAGAGTGTCTCGTTATTTGTTTTTCTGAATATTTAAATTATTTTCATGTCCACTCCTGGTCACTTTTAAAGCTCTGCCTTTTTAAATGGCTGTTTTCTGCTGTTCATTTTCTGTCGACTCATTGTTGGATGTGTCTCTAAACACCTGGACAGCTCAGATTTTCTGACACTTGTGGTCCTCAGAACCTGGTCTGAAGGGGCTTCAACCCTGAGACCTCTGGGCACTGAGGCTGAAGATGCTTCGATGCAGGAGCAGGAACTGCATGAAAACAAGCGACAGCGACATTTCAGCAAAAAACCCTGAAAATTAAAAAAAAAAAAAGGGGAAATAGGGGAGAAATAGCTCTTTGTTGAAAGTAGCTCCTGCTCACACAGTGGAGAAGGATCAAAATAGAACTCCATGTAAAAAGTAATAAAATGGTGAATAATGAAAATGAAATAAAAGTGGTAAAGGTCAAAATAAATAGAAATAAAGTTCAAGCTGTGTAAAAACTATATATAACGTATATACATGTGTATGTAGAATTTCTGTGTATCCACAAAAGTTGCTCCAATGAACGACACCTCCGTTGGCATCACAACCCCCTTCCACCTGGTTTCTGCACATCAACTCTTCCATTTCCAGAAGTTGCCCCCATCACCTGGATCCTGGCAGGTACATTCACAAACTCCCCATCGCTCAGAGGAAGTGAAGAAACCTCTGGAATGAGGTTTTTCAATTCTTCAAGTGTGAAGAAGCCTCTCGATGAGGGCTGAAACGTCTTTGTGTTTAACCTTCGTCGAATGTCAAAGTGTCCGCCATTGAAACGACCGCTTTCCGGTCCCAAACCAACCGGAAGTGCGGGTCAAACCCGGATTCTTTCAAAATAAAACATTCAACTCCGCAGCGGCGATCAGGTCCGCGGTCATCCGTCGATCCGGCCCTCGGATTGGACTGCGCGGCTCCCCGGCGGCGGGCGGCGGGCGGCGGGCTTCGGTGCTCGGCGGCGGGGGGCGGGACCCGCGCCGGGTCTCCGTGTGGTGACGCAGCGGCGCGGTCAACTCGCAGCGCAGCAGCAACATGGCTGCAGATTACTGGGAGCCGGAGGAATCCGAGACGCGCTCAGGCTGAACCGAGCCCGACAGCACCGAGGACACGCCGGGAACGAAGCTCCCGGTGAGCGCCGCCGCCGTCGCCGCTCCGCGCTCCTCCCGGGTACCATTCGTTCGGGAAATAACGGCGCCTGTTGAAGGAGCGTCGGACCGCCGCCGCTATTTATAACAGCGCGATGACATCCCTTGCAGCACATAGACGGGCCCCGCCGGACGCGATCCAGCGCTTAGAACGCACCGCCGACGGCCGCTAGCTGTTAGCAAACATGCTATAAAGCACAGTAGGGAGATTTTCCTCTTCGGTGACATCACCGGGGATACTCTGTGTGACGTAATACAAACGCCGGGCTATGACGTAACATGCCTGTCAAGTAGAAAACCCGTCAGCCAGCTGTTTCGCATGCAAAACCGTTCGTTCCATTTGTTTCTTTTGTATTTAGCGCTAGAATAGGTTTTTTGGGGGGCAAACTGGCTTCAGCGTAGATGAGCTTTCAAGGGGCTGCTAGCAAGTTAGCTCTCCATTAATTAACGCTAGCATGTCAGCGTGATTTTAGCATGTTTGCCGTCAGGTAAATTATATCATTTCAGGTGTTTATTTATGGGTAAGCATGTTGGTTGTATAAATCAAGTCAAAGTCTATCAAGTAGATTTCAACGAGCTGCTGCTTAAATGTTCCCGTGGTTTATCATGCATTCATGAATATTTTAGCATATGTTATGTCATATTGATGTTTGCATCTTAGCCGTCAGCTAGGTGTTAGCATGTCATGTGTACAAACATGTCAGCTGTCAGGTGAGAGTTAGATGCCTCTTTGTTCACACAGGTTAGCCATGTGGCTGATTATTAGCATCTTAGCTGCCCTGCAAAGGCTACCACGTTTTGTATATTTGCACATAAGACGTCAAGTAGAATTGAGTAGCTTAGCTGTCCTGTTAGCATGGAAGCCAGTTAGCGGTCAGGTAGGATTCAAGGAACTTCTATTGTCATACCAGCACACCTTACAGTTTGTGGTACGAAATTAGTACCCAGGTCCGGTTTCAAGCCGTAAAAATCAAATAAGTAGAAGCAAAGGAACAAAAGCAAGAGCAAATGTAAACATCTAACAGTAAGAACGACTATTTGGTTCAGTTAGCCCTGTCAGCGCTAAATTTGCATGTAAAAGCAAGGAGGTAATTGTATTACTATTGTGATGCTGAAATAGTCCACCTTCATTGTCTTAAAGTATATGTAGGTTGTAGCATCGTGGATTTAAGTGGACGTCAGTTAATTTAGCAGTAGTGGAATGATAAATTGTTGGCGAAGCGGGCCAGGTAAGTCTTCCCTTGTGCTGTTGTCCAGGCGTGGGGTCGACGCTGGCTGCCCCCCCTCCCTCGGCATCACGGCCCCCCCTCATGGAGAGGATGAGGAAGATCAAGCGACAGCTGTCTCTTACCCTGGGGCGGGGAGGCGCTGGGGCAGGAGAACGGACGGTGAGCGACACCATCAACCAGGAAGTGACATCGCACAGTGACTCAGGTGAGTGGATTTGTTACCTGGTG
Organism: Fistularia tabacaria; assembly: GCA_901007705.1. NCBI lineage: Eukaryota > Metazoa > Chordata > Actinopteri > Syngnathiformes > Fistulariidae > Fistularia > Fistularia tabacaria. Next base: position 78,285 of record CAAKHD010009353.1, on the reverse strand, counting down.
TTTCCCCACTTCAGATGTACAGTCGTCCCTCACTGTAACACGGTTTCGTGGCCTCGCAGTTTCGCAGATTTTTTTAGTGCAATTTTGCATAATTTAAAAAAAAAAAAAAAATTAATATTTTTTTTTATACAGCAGATTGTTTTCTGCATACTGATTGGCTAAGGGACTGTAGACCATTGTCCATCCATCTCCTCCGTAGCGTGTCTCTTGCACAGTACAGAATGCCTTCGGCTTCACACATTTACATCTATCTTCCATCGCTGGCAGTGTGACTGAAGCGCTGTATGTTTGCAAGTTTTACCGCCGACAAAACCCAGAATGTCAACGAAACATTCTGCACTGACAAAGGCAGAGAAAGAAAGGCAGAGAAAGATGCTAACCATTGTACAAAAAGCTGGACTTGTGGACATGCTACAGGAAAGGTAGAAGTGACGCGGCTGTTGGACGCCATTGACGGAATAAATGACACAACAGTTGGTTCCATAAAGAAGGAGGAAAATAACATGAGCACGACAGCAGCAATAAGTTTGAACAAGGATGCAGGATGGAGTCTGCTTTACCTTTAGCTTTGTGGATCAGTGACTCCAGGAAAAAGAACATGGCGCTGGATACCAACATCATCAGCACAAAAGCTAAAAAGCGTTATGGAACTTTTACAGTTTACTTTGACATTTATAATCATTGTAAAAAATTAAGCTGCCTACTTCGCAGATTTCGCCTATTGTCGGCTATTTTTAGAACGTAACTCCCGCCATTAACGAGGGACCGCTGTATGACATCATCTGCCTGCTAAGGTAGATGTTTTTGACAGCGAGCACGGACATGCTAACAGGACACTCCCTACCGCCAACACTTTGTTGTTCATGGTAACTCTTTTACTTTTGAGTATTATGGCGAGCATGCTAACTTCCTGCACATGCTAACGCTCTGTTTTTCGATTGCAATTGCAAACATGCTGACAAGCTTTCTTCGGCTAACCCTTCTGTAAAATCGAAGATCGTCGTTTCGATTCACAGTCTGACATGCAGCACCGAAGACACCCCCCGCTGGTTTGGAAGCACACATAGAAACCCCCCAACCCAGCAATTGGTCGGTCGGCTTGTCAGTCATCGGCTGTTTGTGCTTGTTGTTCCCACAGAAGCCGGTTCCCTGAGGAGCTCATCAGGCGTGAAGGTCAGAGGCTCGTCTTCCTCCGTTCAGTCTCTGCTTCAGTCGTACAGCAGCTCCCTGCGGAGGCCCCGCGGCCTGGGACGCAGCCTGAGCTCCTACCTGAACCGCAGCGCCAGGCTGGGTACTGATACTGTAGTATTACTGCAAATAAACACACACTGCTACTCATGGAGGGTTTTGCTAACTGCTGGATGTGTGTGTGAACAGAAATTGTGCACGAGGATGTGAAGATGAGCTCAGACGGAGAAAACGATCCAACTTCCTCTTCTGACGATGTTCAAACTCCAGTGAAAGTCCGACTGAGACCAAAGAAGATCTCAACTGAGGTACAAAATAAACACACGCGCACGCACACACGCACGCACGCACGCACGCACGCACGCACGCACGCACGCACGCACGCACGCACGCACGCACGCACGCACGCACGCACGCACGCACACACACACAAACACACACACAGCAACCACAGAATTTTGGTTTGGAGTCCCT